>VCJJ01001421.1:14250-50165 GCA_024139415.1 Backusella tarrabulga
CCGTGATCAATGAGGAATCTTTTTTAGAAAGAAAAAGGAAGGTGATGAAAAAAACGAGGTCAGCTATTGTTCAAAATTTAAAATTTTGGTCACGTTAACTTTCTCCAATTCATTATCATCAATAATAGAATTTAGATTCATGTTGAAGCAAAACTAAATAAAATAGCTATATTTTATATAGGTACATATAGCAATGATATAAGTAATGAATGAGTTGTTTACGAGCGATACTTGTTTCATGCTATAAGTCTTTATTATTAGTTTAAATACTTCACTAATAAAACATCACAAATTGTTAAACAAAAAAAGAGCGGGAAAACTCCTATATCAGTTTGGAATACGATGACGATGATAAAAACTTTAGCAAGTCAGCTGTGATGAAGATGATAAACAAAAGCAAGGTAAATTTATTCCCAATGATGATCATTACAGGTATTTATTTTTGGAAAGTGTCAGAAAGCGTCTTTTTGTATATGATATATTGTACGAGTTCAGAATTTTCTTTCACTCTTTTTTTATTCACTTTTGGTAAAGTACGCATAGTAGTTACAGCCATGTGAGAAAAAGAGGGTTTGCTATCACGGGAAGAATTAACGTCAATTATCCTTTTGTTTATTTATTTGTTCTATACCCTTTGTTCTTCCAGGATATCAGACAAGTGTCAGAAATGTGTTATTGTCACAAAAGAACTAATGTACTCATATAAAATTATCGATTTAAAGTAATACAATAGGAGATGATTTCACTCTTCTGTACAAATAGAGAATATATTACACCTACTTTAAATTTAGGCTCGCATTTGTCATTAAAACTTGGTAATTTTTATAGTCGTTACTTGCTGAAAATCAAATTTTGTGTCGAAAACAATACAAGTACGTAACAGTCCGCTTTGAACGAAACGTGCTCTACATGTAGCATCTACTATTTAAGATAAATATGCCAACATGGAAATCTAAATATCGAGTATCAAACAAGTATGAATGAAGCGAGAGGGTGACATTACCTTCTTTTTTCCTTTATACTTGTTATGTTAGCATATACTTCTTGAATACACAATATTAGTTTCATCTTTATATAAACTTATTTTAATCCACGCTTGCAATGTAGAATACTTTTTTTTAGGAACCCTTTTTCTATTTTCATAATATCAATATATGCACAACTTGATAGCATGAAGCAGATGCATCTCCTGGATCGATAAAAGAGAAGATGAGGCCGATAAGCTTATATAATCAAAATAACCCGAAATTTCAAAAATTAATCTCAGATATAATAATCATTGTGTAATGGTTCAAAAGGCTGATACAATAAGACATTATCCGCTCTATTTGTTGCACAGTCTTATAAAAAGTCCCACAAAACGATCAATTGCATGAATACTCTTTGCATCCCAAAAAAGAAAATTCTCATAATATGATCTCTTTGAAATAAAAGACTAAAATAAAGATGATGGATCTTATTGGTTTTTGTTGTACTGAAAGACAGGAACAAAAAAAAAGGAACAGAAGTAGTCTTTGTTTTATTTTTCTGCTCAGCTTGTTTACAAAATGGTAAACCACGAAAAATACATAAAACACCTTTTCTTTTTTTTTGTGTAGATATTTCAACTCAGATACAAAATGATGAAGAAAGTAACTCCTTGGTCCCAAGTGTCATGTTTTTTTGAGACGCTTTAAATCACTAAAAATGATGATAGTTTTTATATTTATTTTACTACAAAGAATACTACGTTAACTTTAAAGCAAGGCATTATCATTGTTATTATAATTTATTTTTATTTAAATAAGTTTCTTGTACATAAATCTAAGGAATACAATATATATATATAAATTGGCACACACCAATTTATTCTCTTTAAATACAAAAGTTCCTTCGTTGATACATAATAACAAAGAGCATATAAACAATATTTATATATGTGTAATAATAATAGTAATGATATATATATATATATAGAAAAAGAATGAAAGATAAAAAAAAGTCTACGCTTGTTGTCGAAACTGGTGAAGTACAAGTTCCAAGTCTCTTATTCGTTGTTTGTATTGCATTACATCTTGCTGTAGTTTCTTTATTTGTTCAACACTTTTGCGCAGTATAGTACCTTTGTTCATTTTGTTGATACCGTCATCGACATTGTCTGGCAATAGTGTGCCAAGCTCTTGAATCCGATCATTGATATTGTCTCTTCTTCTTCTTTCAACTATATTTGAGATGGCTGTGAGTGTGTCGTTTATATTTAACTCATTCTTGTACAGAAAGAAAAACAAATATTAAAGTATACCTGCATTGTGAGACTCTCTTCGTCGTCGTCGTTTTTCCATAATAGCTTGCATGCTAAAAAAAGAAAAAGTAAGTATATATATAAATATTGATAAGGGTATATATGTAACTAGGCTATTATTTCTTTTTATCCTTACTTTGCTTGGTTTGAATAGTCATCATCATAATCGGGGTCTTTATTGTTCTGTGTAAAATTTGAGTGTGAAGAAACAGAGACATCATCCGAGCCAGCAAAAGGAGAGTACATGTAACCCATATGGGACGGTGCACTACCTGCAAAAGGCTTCATTCGGCTTTGCTCAAAATTTTGATGAGGATAATACATTGCTTGGCCTCCGCCACTTCCTCCTAACGAGCCTACTTGAGTAGATGAGCGTTTCATTGGCATGGCATAGTTATGATAATTGCTGCTGTCCATTTGCTGATCACCAAATCCAATATCAGATCGATAAGCTCGGAAGTCGTTATTCATTTGATTTCCTGCTGCTAATTCCGAGTAGTCTATGTCTGAAAGATTAGGTGACTCTTGCTGCTGCTGATGTTGTCTTCCAGCAAAAATGGTATTATTTTCTAGCATCTGAGCAGGATCAATAGTAGATTCTTTGAAACGCATTTGCTGAAGATGATAAGGTGTCGGGTTGGATAATCGGGATTCACCAAAACTTTGCTGTTCGTTCATGATTAGTTTATATAAGAAGAGTATGTAAATAAATAAATGATAAAAAATGTAAAAGAGAAGAAAGAGAAAGAATAAAGTAAAGTATTTTTTATTTTTTATTTTTTTGCAAAGCCGGTTCCTATTAAATTCTAAAAAGAGTAAATGTGACAAGGTCATGAAGATGTAAGAAAAAGGAAAGAGGTGAGGCAAAGTTTTTTTTCTTTTTGTGTTTATCCTATTTTCTATCAATAGAAAAGTAATAAAAATAACAAGGAAACAAATTTGATATTGCGTTTTTAACATGACGATAATAACATGGTTGTTTTATTCTCTTGTTCCTTAGTATTATTACTGTTGTACTTTTTTATTTTTATTTTTTTTTTTATCTTTTTATTGCATACAAATCCAGGTGATATTAGACACGGGACTTTACCCCAGCAAAAGTGGTACCAAGTATCATCTGCGGAAGGGCTTTTTCAATGTGCATAACAACAATAATAGTGGGGAAAAAAGTGTGTGTGTGTGTTTTTCTGTATACTTAAGGAACAACAGCAAGAGTTAAAAACCAATCGTGACATAAGTCTGTTTTGAGTTTATGCTTTATTTTTATTGGGCTTTCCTTTTATTCGTTTAATTTCGATAATAAACATTTTGATATGCATGATAAAATGTTGGTCATGGGTCGGTTCCTTGTGATGAAACTGTTTATTTTTTTTCTGATGCACTTTTTCCAATTTACAATACCATTCAATGCCGGTTTATATCTCTTTGCTTTACCTCATATTTAGCAAAATTGACTCAGATATCACTGCTTAATAACTTGTCTAATTAGAGTGACTTTTATAATATTATATATTGAAAAGAGACAATAGCACTCATATCATATTGGTGGTATTAATATATTATTTCTAATGGGTTTAACAAACAAAAAAACACCATTCCTCACAATTCAGGCACATAGTTCAAAACGAAGTTGGACAAACTGTATCTTATTTCCCCTGTTTTGGACACATGTATCTTTATACGTGAAAACAGTCCATTAATAACCCAGCCACAGATCGAAACGGAATATTAAAACGAAATATATATTAATCGTACACCAGTTTTGACTATTTAAAGTGCAAATAAAGCTTACATTATTCCATTAGTATATTTGTATTTCTATTCCTTAAAGATATCTATCCTATTCACACTGCTGCTTACTCTAAATAAGTTTGTAGACAAGAAATCATATATTGAATAAATAACAAAACTTGGTATTTTATCAGAAATTAAGACGTTTTCACGCAGATGAAAAAAAAGTCAGTTCAACTTTACCATCTTAACTTTATGTTAAAAGTGCCTTTTTCAACAAACAGAACCACATGCTGATATAACCATGGAAACGAGATTTATTATTTTAAAAAATTGATTTAATAATTCTTGGATATAGCTTCGAATCACTTACTCACTTGGCGATATAAAGCTGCCTTTGTTTATCGAAAGTGATATTCTGTATCACGGCACTATTTATTAATTTGCTTTGCTCTTTTTAGATGAAAAAAAATAAAAAAGTAGACTTTTATTATTGCTATTATTATATTTTTCATTGCTTGAGATAAGAGATGCTATGAAAGAAGTAATAAGTAATAAGCAATACGCTCATACAAGAAGAAGGTAGACAGTCAGATGCTTTGAAATGACGCAGGGGAGCTTCCATCATTGTAGCACACCAATCTGGACTTCAAAAGTTAATTAATCTGAAAAAGAAACTTTTTTTTGTATTCTTTTTTGGCTCTTCTTTACTCTTACTTTCTTCTCCACAGTTTGTGTGAGTAAAAACGCTTTCTTTTTATTTATTTTATCTATTTTACATTTCTATAAAAGGTCGTCTGATATATTATACTCGCTTTGTATTCTATATATAAAAGGACGCGTGTACAGTGAACTTAAAAAAACAAAAAAAATCACTCTTTTTCTCTTAAAAAAAGGTTTATACCAGCTTTACGTCTACAAATAAATAAAAAAGGGGCTTTTTTCTAAAAAAGAAATCATGCTCGACGAAGAACCACCAAACCCTGCTGCCATCGCAGCAGTTGGATCCCCCAATGATAATATGATGCTCTTCGATCCACGCAAGATGCAAGACTATCTGGAGCAGCTCTTGCCCTTGGTCCTGGATGCCGAACTATCAGAGCTAGAAGATACCCTCTTCACATATCCAGACACCATGGAGAAGCTTAAGCGCTTTGCAAACGATCCCCAGGCCCCCGTTGTCTTTATTATGAAGGAAAAAGAGGGCAGAAAGGATGAAGGTAGAGCTCTTTTGTATATCTTGTCGTAGTCAAACATGTTTAACATTCCAACTTTTTTTTTTGCAGATGAAGCTTCTCCAGCAACATATTCTTATACCGCTACCCACGAAATTACTTATCTTCCTTCACATGTAGGATCTTTGGCTCTCATCAAGCGTGTTCCCTCTCTGGATCCTTCCAGACCTTTGCAAAACCAACTGCAATTTATCAACTTGCCTGGTGCTCCCAACTCTGGTGAGCCCGGACAGACCAGCGCCTATGAGTTCCTCCATTCATACATTCATCTTGCTGTTAGTCCTTACTTTAACGCTTATGTCAATGCTAGACATGGAAAGGCCAACGAAACTACCTCAAAGAGCAAGAATGAAGACAACAAGATGGGCGTTCCCATGGCCAAGAAGAAGATGGCAGAATTGGAACTTTCATTGCTTCATCTTCAGCAAAACGTTGAAATTCCAGAGATTTCTCTCAACATTCATCCTGTTGTTCAAAAGGCGGTAGACAAGGTATTTATCAAAGGAAATGGTGATATACACACTCGCACGCGCTAAACCGAATTTGACCTTTTCTTTTCTTTTTTAAAAAAAATAGTGCCGTGAACAGAATAAACGTGTCACCGTGGAAGCAGTTGATCCCACCCTCTTCTCGGACTCGTCCTTTTTGAATAAGCTTCAGGGCGACGTAAATGGTTGGATCAAAGAGATCCAAAAAGTAACGAAGATGTCACGTGATCCCGCAAGCGGTACTGCCATCCAAGAGATTAATTTCTGGTTGAGTATGGAACGTGCTTTGGAAAAGATCGATGAGCAATTGAAGAGTGATCAAATCAGTAAGTAACAAGTCATTCTCTTGGCGTAAACACGCTCTAACCGCATTTTGTATCTGCATTAGCTTTGACTTTGGACATTTTGAAGCACGCTAAGCGTTTCCACGCTACTGTCAGTTTCATTGCTGATACTGGTCTAAAGGAGGGAATGGAACTCGGTAAAGCGAATCAACTATATTCTTTGGGTTAATACAAGACTGACACGTTTATCTTTTAGTTCACAAATACAACCAGTTGATGAAGGATTTCCCTTTAAATGAGCTTTTATCAGCTACCGACCTCGATAAGATTCGTGAATCACTGCACATGATTTTTGGTCACTTGAATAAGAAGCTGAAGCTTTCGTAAGAAGTCTAGATTATGTTTTATTTTTATGTGGTTTTTATGTGTATGCTCATGATACAAATGTTTATATTTATATTTATAGTCCTTATCCTATTCGCCGTGCACTCCCTCTAGTCGAAGCCATCTCTAGAGACTTGAACGATCAACTTTTAAAGGTACTCGGAAGTCGACGCATGATGTACATGGAATATGAGGACTTTGAACGCACAACAGCAGGCGCAGAATCCGTTTTTCATACATGGGATGATTTAATCAAAGAATTCACCAACGTGGCTCGTGATGTCACACGCAAGCGTTCGGAAAAGTTTTTGCCCATCAAAATCAACCCCGCACATGCCAAACTTCAGGAACGTGTTACCTTTGTGCGTGCATTTAGAAAGCAGCATGAGCAACTTCACCAAACCATTGTTCGTGTCATGACCAGTCCTCGTGCCAAGAAATCTACCGTTGTTGTCGATGGACAAGTCAAGAGCGTTCTTGAGGAGGAGGAGAGCGTTAGCATCAGTGATATTAATGCCGTTGAAGAGGTTAAATTGGCGTACGAGAGTGTCAAGAACATTGATGTGCTTGATGTATCACCTGAAGGTACAGAAATTTGGGTACAGGCAGAAGGTGCTTACAATGAAAGGGTATCTCGTGTCGAAAACCAAATCATTGCTCGTTTGAGAGATCGTCTTGGTACTGCAAAGAGCGCCAATGAAATGTTTAGAGTATTCTCAAAGTTCAATGCTTTGTTCGTTCGTCCAAAGGTAAAGCGAATAATAATAGTGATGATGAATATGAAGCATTGGATGTACTAATATTTATCTCTATTTTTTGCTGTTAGATTCGTGGTGCTATTCAAGAATACCAAACACAGCTTATCGATAGTGTCAAAGAAGACATCAACAAGTTGCATGATAAATTCAAAATGCAGTATCGCAACTCTGAAGCATACCACATGGCACAACTCCGTGACTTGCCACCCATCTCTGGCGCCATCATCTGGGCCCGTCAGATTGATCGCCAGTTGTCGCTTTATATGAGACGTGTTGAAGATGTTCTCGGTAAAGGCTGGGAACTTTATGCCGAAGGCCAGAAACTCCAATCTGAAAGTAGCAGCTTCCGCAAGAAGCTCGATACCCGCCTTATTTATGAGAGTTGGCTCCAAGAGATTACCAAGCGTGATTTGTCTGTTTCTGGTCGTATTTTTGAAATCACACGTAACCGCGTACAAAAGAACACATTGCAATTGGGTGTCAACTTTGATGGCCAAATCATTACATTGTTCAAGGAGGTCAGAAACTTGCTTTGGTTAAATTTCCAAGTGCCTCACACCATCTCCAATGTTGCCAAGGATGCAAAGCGTGTATATCCATTTGCCGTTAGTTTGATGGAGACAGTGCGTACATTTTCACAGACTGTACACAAGGTCAACCGCAATCCTGATATTTCTACTCTTGTAGCAGGATACAGAAACGAAGTCCATGTGATGATCACAAAGGGTATTAATCTCAGATGGGATTATTTTGTAAACACATATGATGCCCATCATCGTCCATTGTCTTATTTGACTGGTACTCCTCTTGATGCTCGCGAGAACAGACATGTTATGTTTGTACGTGAGTTTGCTAATGTTGTATCGGTGTTCCAGGATAAGGTCGATGCTTTGATCGGTTATTATGATGAAATCACAAAGAGTATTGAGGAGATGAAAACATGCTCTTATCAGGCCGAGAAGTTTGAAGACGATTTGAATCGCATCCAAAAGATTGTAAGTTATCATTTTTTACTTTTTATGAATTATCAAAAACAAAAAGCTAACCTCCAATTTTTCCTCTTTGTTAGATTGATCGATTGAATTTGGAAAGTTACTCCAACTTGGATCAATGGGTTGGTGGCCTTGATAAGCGTATTGAAAGTGTTTTGATTTCCCGTTTACAACAAGCCATTCGTTCATGGACAAATGCCTTTAAGGGTATCCAGGAAGAACTTATTCAACCTGAGCCAAGTGCCTCAAAGAGCAGACGTAAGCGTAAGGCTGGTGCCCGTGACAGCATTGTTGAAGAAAACATGCAACAGGTCGCCCAGAAATCACTCGAAGTCAAGCCTGCATTACAGACACTTGTCCACGAAGTGCGTATTCGTAATCAGCTCATGTATCTCGATCCTCCTATCGAACAGGCTCGTACCAGTTGGTGGTTCCAGCTTCATGATTGGTTGGCTGTTGTATGTCACTTGCCTCGTGTCCAAAGTTCTCGTTATGAGGGTGGTTTAAGTGTCAAGGATAACCCAAGTGTTGAGAAGACCTATGCTAGTCTCTTGACTCGCATGGGTGACAACTCGCTCGAGAATGCTTATCAGATTGTTGAAGACAAGATCCGCCAAGTATCTGATTATGTTAACATTTGGTTGCAGTACCAGTCTCTTTGGGATCTCGAAGCTTCTCATGTATTCTCTATTTTGGAAGACGACTTGGGTAAATGGCAGCAAATCTTGCTTGAAATCAAAAAGGCACGCTCTACCTTTGATAATGCCGAGACTGAGCAATCATTTGGTCCCTTGGTAATTGATTATGAACAGGTTCAAAGTAAGGTAAACCAAAAGTACGACCAATGGCAACGTGAAATCCTCAACAAGTTTGGCTCTCTTTTGGGTACTTCTATGCGTGATTTCCATACCAATGTCTCCAAGGCTCGTTACGAATTGGAACAGCAGTCTATTGAGAGCAACTCTACTGGTGAAGCTGTTACTTTCATCACTTTTGTTCAGGATTTGAAGCGCAAGGTCGCCAAATGGAGCCAGGATGTCGATATCTTCAGACAAGGTCAAAAGACACTTGAAAGACAACGCTTCCAGTTCCCCAACGACTGGGTCTATGTTGATCAAGTAGATGGTGAATGGAGTGCATTCAATGAAATTCTCAGCCGCAAGAACAATGCTATCCAGGAACAGATTGCTGGTCTTCAAATGAAAATTGTTGCCGAGGACAAGGTTGTTGAGCAAAAGATTCGTGATATCTGTGCCGAATGGGAAAAGACCAAACCTGTTCAAGGTGATATTAAGCCTGACATTGCTACCAACACATTGCAAATCTTTGAGGGTCGTGTTACTCGTTTGAAGGAGGAGTATGATATGGTATGTCGTGCCAAGGAAGCTCTTGATCTTGAGCAGACCTCTGAAGACCGTTTGGATCCTGTTCTTGAGGAGCTGCGTGATCTCAAGTCCGTCTGGACCTCTTTGGCCCGTGTATGGCAGTCTGTTTATGAAATCCGTGATACTCCATGGTCATCTGTTGTACCAAGAAAGGTCCGTCAGCACATTGATGATCTTGTTAATTCTACCAAGGAAATGCCCAACCGTATGCGCCAATATGCTGCTTATGAGTACATGCAGGATACCCTTCGTCAGCTCTTGCGTGTCAATCCCCTCGTCTCTGATCTTAAATCTGAAGCACTTCGTGAGCGTCATTGGCGCCAAATCTTCAAGTCCCTTCGTGTTGAAGGCCGCTTTACTTTGAATGAAATGACCATCGGTCATTTGTGGGATCTCGACTTGAAGCGCAACGAAGCCGTCATTAAGGATGTTATCTTGCAAGCTCAAGGTGAAATGGCTCTTGAAGAATTCTTGAAACAGATCAAGGAAACTTGGACCAATTATGTACTTGATCTCGTCAACTATCAAAACAAGTGCCGTCTAATTAAGGGTTGGGATGATCTGTTCAACAAGTCTAGTGAACACATCAATTCTTTGGCTGCCATGAAGCTATCACCTTACTACAAGGTATTCGAAGAAGATGCCTCTGCATGGGAAGATAAGTTGAATCGCGTTCACGTATTGTTTGATGTTTGGATTGATGTCCAACGTCAATGGGTGTATTTGGAAGGTATCTTTAGCGGTAGTGTTGATATCAAGCACTTGCTCCCAGTTGAAACTTCTCGTTTCCAGTCTATCAATACTGAATTCTTGACCGTGATGAAGAAGGTTTACAAATCTCCTTTTGTTATGGATGTTCTTAATATTTTGAATATTCAAAAGCAATTGGAACGTCTTGCCGAACTTTTAAGTAAGATCCAAAAGGCTTTGGGTGAATACCTTGAACGTGAACGTTCATCATTCCCTCGCTTCTACTTTGTGGGTGATGAAGATCTTTTGGAAATTATTGGTAACAGTAAGGATATTCTCCGTATTCAAAAGCATTTCAAGAAGATGTTTGCTGGTATTGCCACCATTTTGTTGGACGAGGAGCAAACAGCTATCACTGGTATGGCCTCCAAGGAAGGTGAGGAGGTTATGTTCAAGACACCTGTTTCCATTAAGGATAACCCCAAGATCAATGACTGGTTGACGATCCTTGAGAAAGAGATGCGTGTCTCTTTGGCATTGTTGTTGAACGATGCTGTGACTGAGCTTGAGGGTATTTACAACGCAGAACAAATGAGTTCTGATGACTTTATGAACTGGATTGACCGTTATCCCGCCCAGTTGGTTGTTTTGGCTGCCCAGATCACTTGGACTCAATCTGTTGATAAGGCCTTGACTACCGTTAGCGAATCTACTGATGGCAACCAGGAGCCACTCTTGCACTCCATTGAATTGGTAGAGAGAAACTTGAACATCTTGGCCGATGCTGTCTTGCTTGATTTGCATATCATTAAGCGTAGAAAGTGCGAACACTTGGTTACTGAATTGGTTCATCAACGCGATGTAACTCGTCAATTAGCCAATGATAATGTTTCTTCTCCCAAGGACTTTAACTGGTTGTATCAAATGCGTTTCTACTTCAATCACTCGGTTGAAAACCCTCTCCACCGTTTGTCTATTCAAATGGCTAATGCTCAATTCTATTATGGTTATGAATACCTTGGTGTCGTTGATCGCTTGGTCCAGACTCCATTGACTGACAGATGTTACTTGACCTTGACACAAGCTTTGGAGCAACGTTTGGGTGGCTCTCCGTTCGGTCCTGCTGGTACTGGTAAGACAGAATCCGTCAAGGCATTGGGTGTACAACTGGGTCGCTTTGTACTTGTTTTCTGTTGTGATGAAACATTCGATTTCCAAGCTATGGGTCGTATCTTCATTGGTCTTTGTCAGGTCGGTGCATGGGGTTGTTTCGATGAGTTCAATCGTCTGGAAGAACGTATCTTGTCTGCCGTCTCGCAGCAAGTCCAAACCATCCAGTTGGGTCTTAAGGAGGCTACCACTAACCCTAACCATGAAATTGAATTGGTTGGTCGTAATGTACGTGTCAACACTGACACTGGTATTTTCATCACCATGAATCCTGGTTATGCTGGTCGTTCCAACTTACCTGATAATCTTAAGAAACTCTTTAGAAGTATGGCCATGACCAAGCCCGATAGAGAATTGATTGCACAGGTGATGTTGTACTCCCAAGGTTTCCGTACCGCTGAAATTCTCGCATCAAAGGTTGTACCTCTGTTCAACTTGTGTGCTGAGCAGCTTTCGCCTCAATCCCATTATGACTTTGGTTTGCGTGCATTGAAGAGTGTATTGGTTAGTGCTGGTAACTTGAAGCGTGATCGTCTTTCAGATTTGCGTAAGAGCATCGAATCTGGTGAGGCTGACGATACCGAATTTACAACCATTTCCGAGCCTGTTCCTGAACAACAGTTGTTGATTTCCAGTATTCGTGAGACTGTTGAACCCAAATTGGTTGCTGAGGATATTCCCTTGTTGACCAGCTTGTTGGCTGATGTGTTCCCTGGTGTCCATTATGCACCTGTTAATTTGGATCGCCTTAAGGAGGAATTGCGCAAGGTATGTGAAGAGCGCCGCTTTGTACCTGGAGATGCCTGGATGGATAAGGTTATCCAATTGTACCAAATCCAAAATATCCATCACGGTTTGATGATGGTTGGTCCTTCAGGTGCAGGTAAATCCACTGCTTGGAAGACATTGTTGACAGCTCTTGAACGTGTGGAGAATGTTGAAGGTGTTGCCTATACTATTGACCCCAAGGCTATTCCCAAGGACGCTCTTTATGGTACTTTGGATCCCACTACCCGTGAGTGGACTGATGGTCTGTTTACTCATATTCTTCGTAAGATCGTTGATAACGTCCGTGGTGAGAGTCAGAAGCGTCATTGGATTATCTTTGATGGTGATGTCGACCCTGAGTGGGTTGAGAATTTGAACTCTGTATTGGATGATAACCGTTTGTTGACATTGCCTAATGGTGAACGTCTCAACTTGCCACCTAATGTTCGTATCATGTTTGAAGTTGAGACTTTGAAATACGCTACATTGGCTACTGTTTCTCGTTGTGGTATGGTCTGGTTCAGTGAGGATATCATCACCTTGCCCATGATCTTCAGTAATTATCTCGAAACTCTACGCAACGTGCCCATGGATGAAATTGAAGAGGAAGGTCCTACCTCTCGTCGCGTCGTTGAAACCGAAGAAGGTTCAACCACATCACCCAATTTGGCTACACAACGTGCTATCGCCAAGATTATGGAGAATGATCTTTCTGATGAAGGATGTTTGGTTGCTAAGTGTTTGGATTATGCCTCTACATTGGAGCATATTATGGACTTTACACGTATGCGTGTATTATCTACTTTCTTCTCATTGCTCAACAAGACTGTTCGCAACGTCTTGGAGTACAACGCCCAGCATCTTGATTTCCCCATGACAGGTGATCATTTGGAAGGCTACATTACCAAGCGTATCATTTACTCCATCATTTGGAGTTTCTCTGGCGATACCAAACTTGAACTTCGTACTGTACTTGGTGATTACATCCGTGGTGTTACAACTTATGAATTGCCACCTGCTGCCAACGATTCAAGCATAATCGATTATGATATTGCTGTCAACACTGGTCAATGGATACCTTGGGAATCCAAGGTTCCTCAAATTGAAATTGAGACTCACAAGGTATCAGATGCTGATATGATTATTCCTACCGTTGATACTATCCGCCACGAAGAGGTCCTTTACTCTTGGTTGTCTGAGCACAAGCCTTTGATTCTTTGTGGTCCTCCTGGTTCCGGTAAGACCATGACCTTGTTCAGTGCTCTTCGTAAATTGCCTGATATGGAAGTCGCTGGTCTCAATTTCTCTAGTGCCACTACTCCTGAATTGATTCTTAAGACATTCGAACAGCACTGTGAGTACAGAAAGACACCCAATGGTGTCATCTTGTCACCTACCATGATTGGTCGTTGGTTGGTTATCTTCTGTGATGAAATTAACTTGCCCGCTGCTGATAAGTACAATACTCAACGTGTTATTTCCTTCTTAAGACAGCTTGTTGAGTACAATGGTTTCTGGAGAACATCCGATAAATCTTGGGTTTCTTTGGAACGTATCCAATTCGTTGGTGCTTGTAATCCTCCTACCGATCCAGGCCGTGTACCTTTGACACATCGTTTCTTGCGCCATGCACCTTTGGTCATGGTTGATTATGCTGGTCAACTCTCTTTGATCCAGATTTACGGTACCTTTACTCGTGCCATGTTGAAGGTGGTTCCAAACTTACGTGGTTATGCCGATCCTTTGACACACGCCATGGTCGAGCTTTATTTGGCTTCTCAAAAGAGATTTACTCCCGATATTCAAGCACACTACATCTACTCTCCTCGTGAATTGACACGTTGGGTGCGTGGTATTTACGAAGCTATTAAGCCTTTGGAAACATTGACTGTTGAAGGACTGGTACGAATCTGGGCCCACGAAGCCTTGCGTCTTTTCCAGGATCGTTTGGTAGATGAGGAAGAACGCCAATGGACTGACCAGCAAATTGATGAGATTGCTATGAAGCACTTCCCTGCCCTTGATAAAGACGAAGCTCTTGCTCGTCCTATTCTGTTCTCTAACTGGCTCTCTAAACACTATGTTCCTGTCAATCGCGAACAGTTGCGTGACTTTGCCAAGGCGCGTCTTAAGGTGTTCTATGAGGAAGAATTGGATGTTGCACTTGTATTGTTTAACGATGTATTGGAACATGTACTTCGTATTGATCGTGTATTCAGACAACCTCAAGGTCACTTGCTTTTGATTGGTGTAAGTGGTTCTGGTAAGACTACCTTGTCTCGCTTTGTTGCTTGGATGAATGGTTTGAGTGTGTTCCAGATCAAGGTACATAACAAATATACTGGTGCTGATTTCGATGATGATTTGCGTACTGTGTTGCGCCGTGCTGGTTGTAAGGGCGAAAAGATTTGTTTCATCATGGACGAGTCTAACGTTTTGGATTCTGGTTTCTTGGAACGTATGAATACCTTGTTGGCCAATGCGGAAGTTCCCGGTCTGTTTGAAGGTGATGAGTATGCTGCTTTGATGACTGCCTGTAAGGAAGGTGCCCAAAGAGATGGTTTGATGTTGGATTCAAGTGAAGAACTCTACAAGTGGTTCAACCAACAGGTTATGCGTAATCTTCACGTTGTGTTTACCATGAATCCTCCAGAAGGTGGTTTGGCCTCTCGTGCTGCAACCTCTCCTGCTTTGTTCAATCGCTGTGTTCTTGATTGGTTTGGTGACTGGCCTGATCAGGCCTTCTTCCAAGTTGGTATGGAGTTCACTCAAACTCTTGACTTGGATGTACCTACCTACGATGTACCTGATATCTTCCCTAGCACCTACCGTAGCTTGCCTAGTCGTCCTACTCACCGTGAAGCCGTTGTTGATTCGCTTGTATTCGTACATCAATCACTTTATGATATCAATGCCAAGTTGAGTAAGCGACAGGGTCGTCACAACTATGCCACTCCTCGTCATTTCTTGGATTTCATTTCTCACTATGTTCGTCTCTATAACGAAAAGCGTGAAGATCTTGAGGAACAGCAGCGTCACTTGAATGTTGGTTTAGAGAAGTTGAAGGATACTGTCATCAAGGTGGAAGAATTGAGAAAGAGTTTGGCTATCAAGAAGAATCAGTTGCAGTTGAAGGAAGATCAAGCTAATGAGAAGATTAAGCAGATGTTGGCTGATGAAAAGGAGGCAGAGCAAAAGAAGGCCGCTTCCTTGCAGATCAAGGCTGACTTGAAGGTCCAAAACAAGGTAAGCAACCCTCTTTTTGGTTTATAAGTTTGGTTTATTTATAGCTTTTATTTTGTATTTGCACATCTATATAGGAAATCGAAGCTCGTCGCACTGTCGTCGACAACGATTTGGCCAATGCTGAACCTGCTGTCAAGGAAGCCGAGCAAAGTGTCAGATCTATCAAGAGACAGCACTTGACCGAAGTCCGTTCCATGAGTAATCCTCCCGAAGCCGTCAAGTTGACCATGGAATCTGTATGTACCATGTTGGGTCATAAGATTGATAGTTGGAAGACTGTCCAAAGTATTATCCGTCGTGATGATTTCATTTCCAGTATTGTAAACTACAACACCGAGGGACAAATCACCAAGAGACTCAGAGATTACATGAGACAAAATTTCTTGAACAACCCCAACTTTGAATACGAAGCAGTTAACCGTGCCTCCAAGGCCTGTGGTCCTCTGTTCAAGTGGGTTACTGCCCAGGTGAACTTCTCTGAAATCTTGGATCGTGTAGGTCCTCTTCGTGAGGAATTGAACCAACTCCAACAGAGTTCTGAGGATACCAAGAACCGCGCTGTTGAGATTGAAGATATGATTACTTCTCTCGAGGAAAGTATTGGTCGTTATAAGGGTGAATATGCCACATTGGTTGGTGAAACTCAGCAAATCAAGGGTGAGATGGACCGTGTCAAGTCCAAGGTCGATCGTAGTATTACACTTTTGGGATCCCTCTCCTCTGAAAACGAGCGTTGGGAAGCTGCCAGTAAAGCATTTGATAGTCAGATGGGCACCATTGTTGGTGATGTCTTGTTGGCTGCCGCCTTTATGGCTTATGGTGGTTACTTTGACCAGCAATACCGTGATATCTTGCTCCACAATTGGATGACACACCTTGACCGTGCAAACATTCAATTCAAGCATGAGGTATCTCTTACCGAATATCTATCTACTGCCGATGATCGCCTCTCATGGCAGGCCAACTCACTTCCAGCTGATCAGCTCTGTATTGAAAATGCCATCATGTTGAAGCGTTTCGACCGTTATCCTTTGATTATCGATCCTTCTGGCCAGGCCACTAATTTCTTGATTAATGAATACAAGGATCGTAAGATCACCGTTACCAGTTTCTTGGATGATTCCTTTATCAAGAACTTGGAAAGTGCTTTGCGTTTTGGTAACCCTATTTTGATTCAGGATGTTGAACATTTGGATCCTATCTTGAACCCTGTCTTGAACAAAGAGTTGCGTCGTACCGGTGGTCGTGTGTTGATTCGTTTGGGTAGCCAGGATATCGATTTCTCACCTGCATTCACCTTATTCCTGTCTACTCGTGATCCTTCTGTCAACTTTGCACCTGATATTTGTTCCCGTGTTACATTTGTTAACTTTACTGTTACTCGTGGTAGTTTGCAGAGTCAATGTTTGAACAAGGTCTTGAAGGCTGAACGTCCTGATGTTGACCAGAAACGTACCGACTTGATTAAATTGCAAGGTGAATTCCAGCTTAAGCTCCGTCATCTCGAGAAGTCGCTCTTGCAAGCACTTAATGAATCGAAGGGTAATATTTTGGACGATGATAAGGTTATTGACACATTGGAAACACTTAAAAAAGAGGCTGCTGAAATTACCCGCAAGGTTGATGAAACCAATACTATCATGCAGGAAGTCGAACAGACGACAACTATTTACTCGCCTTTGGCTCACGCATGTAGTTCTATTTTCTTTGCCATGGAACAGCTTAATTTGATCAATCACTTCTACCAGTTCTCCCTTGATTTCTTCTATGAAATCTTTGAGTATGTCATTCACTCTAATCCTCACTTGAAGGATGTCACTGATCCTATCGAACGCTTGGATATCCTCTCACGCGACTTGTTCTCCGCTGCCTATAAGCGCGCCTCTCGTACCCTTGTTCACGAAGATCATACTATGTATGCCGTTTTGCTCTGCCAGATCCGTATTCGTGGTATGCAGGAAAATATGGATGAAACTGAATACGACTTCTTTTTGAGTGGTGGTGATAGTGTTGGCTCCAATGTCACAGCTGCCAGTGCTGGTTTACCTGACTTTATTTCTGATGAAATTGCTCAACGTGTCAAGGAATTCATGACTCTTGCTTGCTTTAAGGGATTGACTGAGCATGTTGCCGCTAACCTCGATCAATGGAAAGAATTTATTGAACATAGTCAACCTGAAACTATTATACCATTATGTTGGGAAGGAGCTGGTACTAACCGTAAGTTTTTTTTTAAAAAAAAAAGAGAGAAATGAATTGTATTTATTAAATTATTTGTTTTTTTATTATCATTATAGGTGCCTTGGATCCTCTTCGCAAGATGTTGGTTGTCAAGTGCTTTAGACCCGATCGTTTGTTACATGCTACATCTATCTTTACTTCTGAGATCTTTGATGGTGACTTTATGGATACTGGAGAATTAAACTTGCATCAGATTGTTTTGGAAGAAGTTGGTAGCTCCACACCATTGGCACTTTGCTCTGTTCCTGGTTATGATGCAAGTTATCGTGTTGATAACCTTTGTACCGAAGCCAACAGTCGCTGTACCTCTGTCGCCATGGGTTCTGCTGAAGGTTTTGGATTGGCCGACCAAGCTATTGCAACTGCTATCAAGACTGGTAATTGGGTGATGTTGAAGAACGTCCACTTGGCACCAAGTTGGTTGGGTCAATTAGAAAAGAAGTTGCATTCCATGAAGCCTCACCGTAGCTTCCGTCTCTTCTTGACAATGGAAACGAACCCTAAGGTACCTGTCAACTTGCTTCGTATGTCTCGTGTGTTGATGTTTGAGCCACCACCAGGAATCAAGGCCAACTTGCAGGAATCTCTTCGTAGCATTCCTCCTTCACGCTTGTCTCGTGGTCCTACTGAACGTGCTCGTCTTTACTTTATGCTGGCTTGGCTCCATGCTGTTGTTCAAGAACGTCTTCGCTATGTACCTCTGGGTTGGACAAAGATTTACGAGTTCAACGACTCTGATCAGGATTGTGCATTCAACACTATTGATAAGTGGTTGGATAGTGCTTCTGCCGGCCGTGCAAACATTTCCCCCGAGAAGATTCCTTGGGATGCTATCCGCTCATTGCTTAAGGAGTCTATTTATGGTGGCCGCATTGATAACGAGTATGATCAAAGACTATTGGATTCGTTTGTGAATGGCTTGTTTACCCCCGAGTGCTATAACATTGATTTCCAAGTTGTTAAGGGTGATGGTGTCAACGCACCTATTGTTGTACCTGACGGAACAAAGATGGAGCACTTCTTGGATTGGGTCAACAAATTACCTGATCGTGAGCCTCCAACCTGGTTAGGTTTACCTTCCAATGCCGAACGTGTACTTTTGACACTTAGAGGTAATACCATGCTTTCCAAGGTGCGCCGCATGAAGAGCTTGACCGATGATGACGAAGCTGCCTACTCGACTGACAACAACAAGCAGTCTACTCAGACTGCTGCCGCCACCCAACCTGCCTGGATGAGAGTCCTGAGCACCAACATTGGCCACTGGCTTGAATTGTTGCCCTCTACCATCAAGGTGCTTCAACGTGACTCCTCTGGTATCATGGATCCTTTGTTCCGCTTCTTTGAGCGTGAAAACCAAATTGCTAGAAAATTGCTTTCCACCATCCGTGAAGATCTTGTTAACCTTCAAAAGGTATGCAATGGTGAAGTGAAGCAGACCAACCACTTGCGCCAATTGCTTAGCTGGTTGAATAAGGGTCTTATTCCCGATCACTGGAAGATTTACAAGGTACCCAAGAGTGTATCTTTGAATGCATGGATTGCGGATCTCAACACCCGCCTTGAACAAGTGCAATCGATGGCCAACGAACAATCCTTTGACCTAGTTGAGGTTGCTATTGGTAGCTTGTTTATCCCTGAGGCCTATATCACTGCCACCAGACAGGCCACTGCCCAAAGATACAAATGGTCTCTTGAAGAGCTTGTGCTCGACATTGATATCGGAAACTCCAAGAATGTTGACTCAGTTGGCTTTACTGTTCGTGGATTGAAGATGGAAGGTGGCCAGTGGGCCGATGGAGAAGTACGTCTGACTTCAGAACCTAGCACCAAGTTGCCCAATACCATTATCAGATGGATTCGTAAGGAGCAGAAACAAAAGGACCAGGTGGAATTACCTGTGTATCTCAATTCCGACAGAAGCGATCTCTTGTTTACTATTGGTGTACCAGCAAATGCTGCTGAAAAGGACCGTATTCCTCAAAGAGCTGTTGCCCTTGTTATTTCATTCTAGAAAAATCCATGTATTATTTCTATTTCAAATAAAAAATAAAATATTTTGAACACAATCAAAATACACTTCTTTTCTTTCTTTCTTTCTTTTTTTTTACTTGTCACTGTCCAAAGAGTACTATAATAAATGACAGTAAAAAGAATACCCTTCTACTTTTATAACCACTTTGAAAAAATTCAAAGCTTGGAAGAATACTTTAACCTTGAATTCAAAGCGGCAGAGAAGGATCTAACACAACTAAATGACTGCATCGTTGTCATTCCAGACACATATTCAAATTTGAATTATTTTCCAAAGCAAGAATTGGACTTGGACACTGTAAGTCGAAATGGACACTTGATTGCAAAACGTAGAGAGTGTTTTCTAATTGTGTGTGTATAAAAGCTATTGGATAACATCGTCGTTTCTCTTGTCAATGAAAGCACGCCTCCGAATGTATTAAAGGCACATGGTAGTTGCGTAGACTTAAGGACAAATAATTGGAAGGCATTATTATTAAGGTATTGACTGTTGTATGGTGACTGAAATGATGTAAATTAAGATATGAAGAACAGAGTAGGAACAGTCATGATAATGAGGCTGCTTTTGAATAATATTATATTGAAGAAGTTGCCTAATAACTCATTTATGCAACTCGCGGGTAAGTGCAAATGATAAGAAGAAGAAGAAGAAGAACTGTAATGTGTAATAACATGATGATAGGACATCCTATTCATAAGCGACTTGAAGAAAAGAAATACAAGGGAGGACATTACAAACTAGAAAGAACAAACGTATTTCTATCAAACAATGTCAGGGGCATCATCGCCAAAGTATTCAATGATAACAATAGCAATACGAGAAAAAGAAAGAAGGATGGAGATGAGGATGAGGATGATGTGAACAAGAAGAAGAGTAAAAAACCGAAGAGCGATAACTGCATGACAATTGATATGAACCGAAGTGCATTGATTGGCCCGTATCCACCAAAGACAAAGAATGTACCTGAACAAGGTAAACCGGTTACTGAATAGATTGATTATTATTATCATTGTTAATTCAATATCTGATGTAGAATATGCAATCAAGACGCTGGAAACTCTTTTTATTGATGACTTTAGAACAGTCAAGAAAAAGGTAAGCCTTTATTGCTGTCATTATACCCAACTTTAACATTTATAAATAAATATTAGAAAAAATTCTTGAAACGCTTTTCAAGCTTGCCTGAACTCGTCCAAAAGATCCATAAAAACTCAAAGTTACTACCAAAAAGATCATTTCGAGATTATTACTGTCCCACCAATGGGATGTCGAGTCATAGCAATAACCAGGTGTACATGTTTATAACGAGTTATATCAAAAAGTGTATTCCATTGGAAGTCTTTGGTTCGGTACATAATCTGCAAGTATTGTTAAGAGCGATACTCAAATTTATATCCCGTAAAAGTCATGAAGAGCTTAGAATGGATGAAGTCTTGTATCAGTTTAAAGTGAGTTGTATAGAATAAACCAAATTGAATGAGCGAATGATTTAAGTGGAATGAGCATAGATAAATCATTGTCAATGGTTATCACCATTACCCAACACTAGATCACCGCCAAGCGACGAGGAAAAGAAGAAATTTACCCTCACCACCTTGATAAAATGGATTTTTGATAACTACATACTACCACTTATAAAGGTAGTAAACAGTTGTACATTGGGGTGGTTCTATTTACTCATTGTTATTACTATAGAGATCATTTCATGTTACTCTACATTCGAATGATAAGAACGAGCTTTATTACTTTAGACACGATGTATGGAATAGAATAACAACAAACTATATGGATAGTTTGGTAAAAGCAAAGTATTTTATACAAGTAGACAGGGTGAATTATAAAAATACGCACTTTTTTAGTCCTATATCTTACTTGTTTAATGACATATGCAGAGAAAACTACTTGGATTAAAACTAGGATCGGGAAAACTGAAATTCGTACCAAAGAACAGTGGATTAAGAGCCATTACAAATCTGTCAAATACAGTAAATCTTGTAAGGAAAATCAAAAGAAAGAGGCGGCATCCTTCATGCTAAATTTGTGACAATAGGTATTTGATCCCGCTACTAGTACAATTTGCGAAAAAAATACCTCTACCAATAAACTATTAAAAAACACACATACTGCATTAAAACACGAAAGAGTAAGATATTCAATTTAATTGTTCTTGCTTTGGAATTGACATATATTTCTAGATTCAACAACCTGAAGTCATGGGAGGTTCTGTTTTTGGAAACAACCTGTTGTATGCACGTTTAAAAGAATACAAACAAAAGAAAGTTACCAAGAACTCAAAGTATAGTATATATTAATAATCAAATATAGAGTATATAATACTTAGCATATATTAGGTTTTATTTTTGTAAAGTGGATGCTAAGAATTGCTTTGATTCCATCAATCAAGAAAAATTACTTGAAGAGTTGGAGCAATTTCTTTCTTCATCTGAGTATATTTTTAAATATATTTTGAAATGCTCAGCAAGTGCGAATGGTCGAGTGTTTACGGCAAAAGATTTTGTTGCTACCACAAAAGGTTTGGACTTTATGGTATTGATTTTTAGATTTGTTCTGTTTTTGCTTACATCTCGATAGACCAAAAGCATCTATTATCAGAGTATATCTATGGAATGGGTGGTGGTCTCTCAGGTTCTGTGACGATAGAACAGGTAAATGCATAATCTTGATAATCGTATTGCTAATAAAAGGTAATTATTATTAGGTCACTTCATTCAAAAAAAAAGCTTCAGAGTTGCATGCAGTATTAAAGGAACATATAATGAAATCAACCGTCAAAGTAATGTGATTTAGAAATGGCTTGAAGTTCAAATATACTGATGCATAAGTATTTTGTAGTACAATGGACGATACTATAAGAAGGATAATGGAATTCCCCAAGGATCATGTCTATCCTCTCTATTATGCAGGTTCGTATTGGCATTTTTATTTGCAAACTATAAAATATTTACATTCACTTTCATTCAATAGTTTGTTTTACGGTAGACTGGAGCAGGAAAAGCTTGGGGTCTTAAAACAAGACAATGATGGAGTAAGGCTGCTTATTTTTTTTTTATTGTAAGGGATCATGCTGATTATATTTTTTATGTTAGATCCTCTTACACTATCTTGATGATTTTTTATACATTACAAAAAACATCTACTATGCCAAATTATTTCGTGACATAATGAATGAAGGTTTTTCTGATTTTGGTTTTGAAATCAACCAATCTAAAACTTTGACCAACGTAGATATTGAAATGAATGGTAAAAAAAATGATAATTACCGTTCAGATTATCAAAATAACATAAAGTTAAATTCCCATTGTAGTATTCTCATGGCTGTCATTTGTTATTGATGTAAAAACATTGGACGTCTCGTCTAATTGGAATATCACTTATCCGAAAATACACTATGCAAATAAACCTGGAAAGCGACTTTTCAGTACAATCAAAAGGTACAAAAAAAATATAAGTAAAAAGAGAAGATAGAGTTCATTTATTCACTTATTACTCTTTTCCTTATATATAAAGCTCACTAAAGATTGGAGCTGCTAATAATATTTTAATGGATACTACATTTAATTCAGAAGAGACAGTTTTGAAGAACATGAAACAAAACTTTAGATCTGCAGCCATCAAAATGGAAATGGTTATATTTAAAACGCGAAGAGGTTATATCAATGAACGGTTCATGTTTAGTAAGGGACAATTTAAAGAAAAGTTTTAATAATAAAACTAACAAGAGAATGATATAGACTCAATAATCAGATGGAGCCAGGAAGTTATGTCATTTGCACCAAACGGCTTTGACAAAAACGATATACTTAGGTAAAAGATATGAAGATCTGAACCACATTTTGTGATAAAGTAAATAACATTATTGTTATTAGAATTTACTTAGAAGAGTTTTATAAAATATTTATCAAGAAAAAGAAGAAATACCCCCGCGTGCTGAGCTGTTTAAACGCATGTATAAAAAAGCATACATATACCAACAAAATTAGAAAATTATTATAATAATAAAACACTTAGTTGTCTCTTCACATGTTATTCTAGATTGTTTTTTTCTTCTATTCTAAATTAGATGTTCCCTCCTCTAAATCATTTTAAATAACATTTTAGTCTGTGCAAACCTCTCTAGGGATACTAATGATGGGTACAGTAAGATCCCAATTCTGAATACACTTCCATGGACTAATTTTGCGTCTCCAGTTTCCAAGGAAGTTTAGCTAATCCTAATTAACGAGTGTGACACATTTTTTTGCAAAAAATGAACAGTGAAATTATGTATCCTTATTATTTGCATTCAATAAACTACTTTTAGCTTTTGTATTCCAGGTGGCTCCTGCGTGTGATCTCTTCATGCATTCGTTTAAATCGGATCCTATCGGGGTAAATGAATTACTAGTTCTGATTGGCTGTACCTGAGCATATTGAAAACTTGTTTTTTTATTTCGCTCTAAAAAACAGAGTTTTCTTCCTCTATTACTACTACCATTATTTTTTTACCTGTAGTGCTTTTTGTTTACATCTATTGGTTCTAGTGTCTCTATTTATTTCTTTTTTTAAAAAAAGAACATGCTCTGAATAGAGTGATAGTGATAAATAAGACATTTGTATATACCTCTCAACATTTGTTTACTAGATCATCGAGAAAATAGAAAAGACCCATCACCAGAAGTTCAAGAGCAAAAAAAAAATTTTTTTTATCGAAGCAGGAATAAACTTTGTAGAAATGCCACCGTGGTGTACTCCAAAGAATGTAATAGCAGACTTGGAAGTAGGAATGGATGAGAATATACCTTCTCTTTCATGATGAATCGTTTTCCTGTTCTAAGCTAATGTTAAGTGTTAAATATCAATTAAGAAATGTGATAAATGTACACCGTTACTGTGTTTGTTAAAATAGGGTTTTTTAAAAAAAGAAAACAAAATGGATACTTCCAGCTATCCTGCTCCAAATATTAAATAACCTATTCTTTTAGAAAATGCTTAAATAGTAATTAAAAGTGAGTTATTGGTATCATTTTTTGATTATTGAAATGATAAATGTCGTGCATATTACCAATAAGGATGAAAGGAGATTATGTTGCCAAACCACTTAACATATGTACAATCTGATATGCATTGTTATTTACTTGTTTTTTCGTATTTGTTTATTCATTCTCTTAAGTGGTAAAGATGTTGATAGTAAAACAAAAGCTATTCACACCACTTGGAATCTCTTTTCATCTCTTTTCTGAACGGTAAAGTCCTTCATAATTAAAGGATAAAAGATATCATTCCCCTCGTCTATTGCCAGCGCCAATTACTGTCGACTTGGGCCATATTTATGTGATAACATTTACGTGAAAAATGCATCAATATGTACCACTCTCTCACTGACACCAATATACTTGCTTGTAACTGGCTTTACGGCTCAAATTAGTTGGTTGGTTGGTCGCTCTGGCTAGATATAATTCCACTTTCAACAACTGCTACTTAAAAAACCTGTAAATAATTTAGTTTTATTCAATCTCAGGAGAAGAGGGACTCAAGCAGGTTTTAATTTTTTTCATTATTTAAACATTTTTTCTTTCTTCTACTTTCTTCTTTTTTACTATTTGTCTCCTTTTTTTCTCTACCTCTCTCTTTTTTCTTCAAGTTATAAATATAGAATACAAGAAATCCTAAAACATGGAAGATCCCTTCTTTAGTGATCTTTCAATGACCAATGTGTCCTTGCTGGAAGATGAACGCACCACTCCATTTTCAGAAATCAATGCTTCTATACACGACAATGAAAGCATGACCAATGAGAAGGAAGAAGATGAGCTCCTAGAACAGCCAATAGAAGAAGAGGAGGAAGACGAAGAAGTTGTTGAAAGGGAAGGCGAACTTACAGAAAGAGCGACCAACCTTACGTTGAAGCAACAAGAAAAGGTAGGTACATTAATAAAGAAAGAGTGATAAAACACAGGAAATAAACAAGGACGGTAAACCGATATCAACACCTTTATAGACAATTGATATCTTAAAAAAGGATAACTTTGGACTAAAGTTAAAAGTGTACTTTCTTGAAAAACGACTAGAAGACATTTCCCCTGATAATATGGATAATATTCTAAAAGAGGTAAACCAAATAACAACATTTTTTACCACAAAAATATAAGTATATATTTATTATTTTTTTTGTGTTGTTAGAACGTCGATTTAAAAGTCAATATTCAAACATTAACGCAAGAATTGAAAAAGTACAAAAAGATGCTACTCGAGCTGAACTCTGCAATGGAAATGTTACAAAGTCAACCCTGTCCACTTGTCCATGGCATATCCGAAGAAGAAAAGGAAGAGCTGGATATGGCAAGAGCAAGCGTTGCTAAATACCGTGATGAAAATGATCGACTTGGCAAAATGATGGCGGATATGTCTGCTGAAAATTTAAGAATACGCTCCACGTTTGTTAGACCAGATACCAGTGATGATTACAATTATCAGCAACGCAAAATGAATAATTATAGGCAGCATAGCCCCACAGGCAGTAATAAGCATCATCACCAACATCAAACAGATAGCCACTTATTGAAATCAATATTGTCTGATAGAGATGATCTTATGGCAAAGAATGAACATTATGCAAAGGTCAATATTGAACTGCAAGAGGTAGGAAAATCATTATTTTATAATGAAATTGCCCTAATTGATTATATTATATCAGACCTTTTCTCGTGAACGTAGATATTGCGAAAGCTTAGCAAACGAAGTACACGCAAAGAAAAAAGAATATGACAGTGTTGTGCGCACGCTTCAGGATACAAAACAGCAACTGCGAACCAAGATTATAGAATGCAATCAGCTGAGAGATCAACTCAGTGCCAACCATTATGACGAAAAAGATGATTTATTAGATACCCTGCAACAATTGAAAGATGAAAACGATGTACTATATGCTGATCATCAGAAAAAGGTGTCAGAGTTAGAGCAAGAAATTGATGATAGAGAACAGGAGCATCAGCAAGATATTGTAAAGTTGGAGCAGGAATTACAAGATAGAGAGCAAGAGGTGGTTGCATTGGAAGCAGAGGTGCTAAAGGTAAATAAAAAGCATAATGGCGGGGTTGATGATTCTGGTTCTAAACCTTTATATACAAGCTTGTGCAACATCATGAAGAAAAGGAACAGGAGGAGCAAGACTTGTTGCAGGAAATTAGCGATCTCAAGGAGATTCTGCAAGAAAAGGAAGACCAAATCTCGCAATATGACATTAAGCTCTCGCACGCCTACAACAAAGACGAAGACGGGCAGCAAATTGCAGAACTCGAAGAACAATTTGTCCAAGTCGATATTCTAATGAAGCAGAAGGAGGACAAGATTAGAAAGTTGACAAAAGCATACGAGGCCGAGAAGATAAAAGCAGAAAAGGCTGAAGAGCATATGGAATCGAAAATGAAGGAAATTGCAGTTTCACTTGGCGACCGTGATGTTCGTATTGCCACTTTGCAAGGTGATTTTGAGGCACAGTCTGATGCCATGTCGAGGGAGAGATCCATTTTACAGGAGGATATAAAGGAATTCAAAGAAAAATACCATGCTCTTGCAAAACAGATGAGGGAGAAAGAGGTAAATATTGCTGAACTAAAAGGTTTGCTGAACAATCAACTTTCTGAGAATTATGAGGTCCAGAGCGAAAACTCGCAAATTAAAAAGGTGAAGTAGAAGAAGAAAAAAAAGATGTTACCTAGATATACAGCAAATTTACTGATGGTTGTCATGATATTTTAGCTTCAATCCAATCGTATATTAAAGCAAGAAGAAGCCTGGAATGAAAAAGTACACGAAATGGAGGACCGTGTCGATTTATTGGAAGCGAAGCTAAAAGAAGCGAACGATAGGTTAAGGAGGGATAGAAAAGTAGCAAACGAGGCACTGAATGAACACGCCAGCATTCAACGCACCTTGAAACACAGGTTGGCAAGCTCGAATGAAAGAAATGGTCTGCTTAGTCAATTACTTGAGCAATACCAACAATCTAGCGAGGTAAGCATAGATGTTTATATATGTGAGGGGCTTTTTTTGGGAAATAACATTGCATATGGTTCATTTAGTCGAGACGACCTGGGAAAACAGACAAGATGACACAAGCTTTGTCAAGATTAAATCAAGAATTAAGAAAGGAACTTGAAGATCGTGAGAAAGACTATGATAAGGAAAAGCAAAAGTATGACGAATTGGAAGACGAATACCTCAAGATTTCAGCAGAGTTGAAGGAAGTACAGAAACAACTGCAAAGAAGAGATAATATGTTGACTCATTCTATCTCCACGTGTGATGTAAGCTGTAGAATATGTATTTGATTTGATATAGCTATTGATTTATATATTTAGACATTGAAAGAGCACAAAGAGAATTTGGAAAATATTCTCTATGAACAGGCAACTGGTGGTAATCATTCCTTTCGTGAAAAGGTGAATTCTATAAGTTGAGACTAAGTTATTATTACTTTTTACTATTTTTATTACCATTTACTGTAAATATCACTTTTTTTGCTTCCTTTAAAACCTTGTAAATTATTTTATTATCGCTCATTGACGCAAGCTAAATAAAATAAATGTTTGCCTTTTATACTTTCATCTTATAACTTGAGCGACCCAATCTTCTTTATTCAAAATTGCTTTTATTTTTTAATATATGAACAGTCTCCATTCTCCTTTTTCAAGTGATTTTAGTAAGATGCTCCTCAGCTATTACACTCTTTTCTCTTTTTAGTACATGGAGAGGCATAATTTTCCCAATATCAAAAAATAGGTTTTATTTAAAAAGCACATCATTGATGTATCTTACTTTAAAGTAAAAGTTATGCATGGGGTATGTTTAACGTCATTTCAGTATATTATATCCTGTTCTTAAAACTACATATTATATTGAGAGCAGATACAATTGATATATTTCTTTTTTTTTTTAGGTCGATCAAGCCCCTCTCCCTTTTAGTATGAATTCATGATATACGCCACTTATTTTTTTTCTGGCTTTTACTACCAATTTAAGATTACTAAACTGCCATGACTCGGATTTTCAAATAAAGAAAGAGACGCATCTCTTTCTGTAAATTTGATGTCGTCTTGAAAATAAAGGGAAATATCCACGATTGAATAGCGAGTCGGTAGTTTTAATTTTTATTATTTGTGTGCTCTTTTTAGGCCGGTGGCAGTATCTATAGTAGACAAGTTTCTTCTAATTTCTATTAAACCGGATTTCTTGAGTTACTCGATTGAATTCTAAAGAACCAACTTTACAACTTGCTCAAGTTGATTTGGTTTTTGACACCATTTTTATTTTACTAATGGAATAATCCAACGGCATGATGTTTCAAACTAGCTTTTAGATATTCTAAAAAAATTGAATTTCAATATAATTTCAAAACGATCCCAGGCCTCCTTGTCCTTCACCACTGCATAAAGTTACTTTCGACTGTATATATACGTAATATTCTCTGATTAAATACAAGGTGGACCTTGAGAGAATGATTGGTGTTTTAATCGATTGGTTTAAAATAGACATGGATTCCAAACCCGATTTTTTTTTACTTTTTGTGGAGACTCGTAGGTGAATTCAATGCTCTTTCATTTCAAACTGATTTGCAAAACCAACACCAGGATGGTAATAATTCATTAGCTATTTAATATTTAAATATCAATTGCGTATGTTTTATGGAATATGTGGCATAGAATAAGCTCTTATATTGAGTTAATTAATATTATTTATTCTTCATTGTACAAAATGTGGCGGATAAAGAACAAATGGCGGATTGTTACACACATATGTTTTTCTTTATTAAAAAAACAATGAAAATTGAAAATAGAGGCTGAACCCAGACCTCATATTTTTCTATAGTTATTCTCTTGTTTTAAAAAAGAAATATAAACTGTCTAGAAAATAAAACTAACGGTAAAATATGAAAAGCAGTGCAAACAGATGCCTATGGTATGTGAGTACAAGAATAGAAATGAAATGATGTTCCATTATTGCTTTTTTTTTAAAACACATTTAATGAGATGTATCACCAAAGATGGTCGATCCTCATTTAATTTTGTACAACTTTGACCCAAGCTTACGCTCAGGTATAAAAATAAAGATCATCGAAGTTTGTTTTCTCTTTTTTTTTTCTTCCTTTATATTTATTTATTTTCTCTTTTACAATATATAAAACATGATTAAAAAGAAAATCCTTCTACTTCGTATTTCACTTTTATTAAGTTCATGTCTATTTCTTTACTACTTTTACAATAATAATAAAAACATCAGTAAACTTGATGCTGACACCAAAAGCACATGTGATAATGTCGAAATCAACGTGGACAACAACCATCGCGATAAAAGCATCGCCTTTTGGAACAACATGACACCCAAATCCATCGCATTGTTACAGTATGGATGGAAAGAGTTTATCGAAAAGGAGCAAAACAAAACAGTACCTGCCTTTGATGATCGTGGGATTGTCTTTGTAGCAGGTAACGATGATACATTAAAAAGAACGCTTGGAAGTATTCGTTACCTGCGATTCAAACTCAACTCAACATTACCGATCGAAGTTTGGCATATGGGACATGAGGAGGAGGCAGTTGCACCTTTTAAAGAAACACTGATGGAGCTGGATGCGAAGTTGTGTGATTTATCGGATTATCATTTAGTCCGACCCATGACACGAAAAATTAATGCACAAAAACAGTAAGCGGCTTGCCCGTTTTTATTTGTATTAGGGATGGATGATAATGTTTTTTCTAGGTTTCAAGTAAAAGCAGCTGCCATTATTAACTCAAGATTCCGGCATGTACTTTATTTGGACTCTGATAATACTCCTACAAAAGATCCTTCCTTTCTTTTTGATACAGAGATTTATAAAGAATATGGGGCAATGTTTTGGCCTGATTTTTGGAAGACGGCAAAAGAGAACAAAATTTTTGAATTATTACAAATTGAATGCCAAGACGTATGGGAGCAAGAGGTACAGTAAACATATAAACATATAGTTATATATAATCTAAATTCATAATATATAAAAAACATATTTATAGTCTGGCCAAATTGTAGTAGATAAAAAAAGACATTGGCTTCCACTTCAACTCAGTTGGTACATGCAATTCTATCAGCAGGTCTACTTTCGACTCTTAAATGGAGACAAAGACACCTTTCAATATGCATGGCGTGCATTGAGCCAGTCCTTCTATATGGTGGACATTCCTGTTGGTATGGCAGGCTATAAAATTGGAGATGAATTCTGTGGTCATACTATGCTTCAGCATTTTGGTAATGAGGTCTTGTTTATGCATGCAAATTTAATGAAACAGATTCCAAATCATGCAAATCCAAAATGGCAAACTGTAAAGCGTGCTACTCTAGAGGGCACGGTGATGCCCTTTTTTAAAATGGTGGGATCGATTGGATGTATGGATTATCATCAGATCACAGAAACAAAGTTGGAAACGTTTGAGGAGGTGGTGCCAGGCTTTTCAAAAGGTTATTTTGAGATGGGCGGATTGGCTGGTTATTTATGAACAAAACATATGGGAGCATATTATAAATAAAAAGACAGTCTTGTATATATATGTTTAAATATGATTTATATATACACATTTTATAAATATAGAAAAGAAAACAAGGCAAGATAATGTAAAGAATGTCAAGCATGACACTGTATAAAAAAAGTAATAAAAAGTAATATATACTAAAATAGAGTGTGATATCAGAAAGACACGCACATACATTTTCTTTTATGAGAAGTAAAAAAAAAAATAGGGTGATTTTTCTTGGGGTGGGGTATAAAAAAAGAGGTCGATGAACGAATATTACAGTTATTGGATTTGAGAAGAAGCATGGTGTGCCATTCTTGATAGCTCATTATGGTCATACATAACTGCTGCAAGTTCGTCCAATGGTACAGTATCGAGTAACCAGATCGTTATTTTAGGGGCACGTCGTACACCAGTTGCCTAATTTAAACATATGAGAAAAAAAAAGAAAAAAAGCAGCTGTTGTATATACTTTACCTTTACATGGGGGAACAAAACATCGCCAAGAATCTTCTTCTTTTTATTCAAAGGCTTGCCTTCCAAAGAAGCCAATAATGTAGCAATAGAATGCTCGTCATCTTCATCACCACTCTTTTCATCATCCAAATGACGGTGCACAAGGGAAGGTGTGGTAGCAACAGAGACGGACTTTCTTCGTTCGTCGTCATCGTCATCAAAGACATAGAGGGCCCTGTAGGCTTCTGCTACCTTTTGTTTTAAAAATGTCGGATTAAACAAACAAAGTGAAAGGTCCCTTTTTTTAAGTGACTGGATCATGTCTACCAGATCCTCAAGATCGTTCATTCTGTTTTGAGAAGGCTTGAGATGGACAGAAATGGCTTCACGTAATTTTTGACGCTGAAAGCCATTTGCTGGGTTAGAGTCATTTGATGTTGTACGCTGTAAGTGATGCGAGTAACCTGGTGGTGGAACCGGTGCATTCATACTAGGTGGCGGTGATGGTGACACAATAAAATGATTCGATTCAAATGCATTGTTTGTTGTTGCAGTGTGGGTAGCATGATGCATGGGGGAATATGCGTATGGTGGTGGTGGTGCTACAGCGTTTGCTGTATTCTTGACCTGGCCTAGAGGAGGAGGCATATATCCATTTACATCATGAATAGGTTGCTATTTTATTATTGTTAATAAAGAAAAATTATATTAGTAAATGTTTTTTCGATTTTTTTTGTTTTAATAAGGAGATTATATATACGCAAGGAGACCAGGCTACTTGCAATTAGTATTATAATTATTATTATTAATTTTAATGGTAAGGTCCCCCCTTGTGTATGATATAATTCATATTTATATTTATAAAAAAAATATACCTTGAACGGCATGTTATGCTCAGGTACAAAGCGAGGATGAGGATAAGCATTACCATAAACAGGTGGAGGAGGAGACTGATTTGCAGAATAAATATAAGGATAAGTCTGTTGCTGAAATGGCTGTTGAGGAACATACTCCATGTTGCCTTTTCTTTGTGCGGATTTTTTAGGCTCGTGGAAGGTAATGGCAATAGCCTTACAATGAATTTTTACACCTTGCATTTTTTGCATTGCCATATTGGCCTCATCCATAGTTGTAAAGCTGACAAAGCCAAAGCCCTTGGATATACTTGTCTGTGTATCTTTCATTACTCGAGCACTAATAATCTTGCCAAAATCGTTGAATCTTTGGAAGAGATCATAGCTGGTCACCTGTGGATCCAAGTTTTTGATGTAGAGATTGGTATAGTCAATCATTTTATCATTACTAGGTCTTGTTGTTGTTTGTAGTACTGGAGCAATATTGGTATCGACGTAGGGTTCTGCTAGCTATTTTGTTTATGATGAGCTTAAATTGACTATATGCATTAATATATTTATATTTTAAGAAATTACCATTTCTAAAGATTAAAACAGCCGGGGAAAGGATATATAAAATAAAATAAAATAGCAAGATAAAGCTCTTTGGAAAGAAAACGAAGAAAAAAAAAGAAAAAGAAAAGTAAAAGAGATGTAAAGTTATCTTTCAAATGATAACAAAAGCTTAAATATTTATGAAAAAACACAACACATGATCAAAACTTCAAAAGTCAGTTTGTATTTATTTACGTTTTCTTTTTTATTAAATTGCTGGTCAAGAGTCTCTTTTTTTTTTGTCCACATTGCTTATAACTGCACGTGTCCAATCAAGGTAAGTAAAAAAAAATTCTGCAATGCTTTTTATGGACGTATAACCGAATAAATAGGAATCCTATAATCGGTCCATCTCACCGGCCAGTAACTTTGGATGATTTAACGAGACAGAATGCTTGTAATCTTTCTGAATATATAACTACTTTCTTATTTGTTATTTTTGTCGTTATCTTTATCTTTTTCACACAAAGAAAACATAAATATAAATAATAATAAATAATAATAATTAAAAAAAATTACATGCGAAATCGGCTCTTTTTTAAGGGGTAAAGTCTGCTCCATGCCACACAAATAAAAACAACACCGGAAAACATATTAAAATTCTAGCTCCCGAACATTCGGTTTTGCTTCCGTGAAGAACCATTTCACAAAGATCAAAAAAAGTAATAGAAAAAAGCTCGCCATTTTTTAATAACGCGAAGCACACATTATTTCAAATGAGAAGTATCTTCATTTTTTGTGTAAACATAATTTTTATTGACGTTAATACAAAAAAAGAATCAAATGACTCATTTCTCCCCCCAACAAAAAAAAATGAAAAGAGCAGAAAATATTTTTTCCATGTCCCCCCTTCTTTGTCTGCGGTTCTTATTCTCTTTATAATTTCATTGGTGTGTATGTGTAAACAAAAGAGCCCTGAGAGTGTCTGTTGATCGTCTCTGTTGAATTTAAGGAGTTAAGTAGTAATGATCAGATCCAATACAAAAGAGAAAAATAATTTTGACTTTTATAGAATTTATTCAGAAAAAAACAAGGGGCAGAGCTGTTTTCTCTTGTCTATAAGCAAAACCTGTTTTTCTGTTGTATTCTTTTAATGCAATCTGGATGCATCAGACTTTTCGATCACTGGGAGTGAGAAGTGTTAATAATACTATCACCAATGATATCAGGTTACTCGAATCCTTTTGCGGAGACGAAAGTCTTTTGGTAAAATATTCAAAGTAGTTTACAAAGTCTAATATTACCGTTTAGTCATATACTTTTTTTTAGATTTATGAAATCAAGATACACACACATACATTTAAAAAAAAGTTCTGGAAGCGAAAGAGAGGTCTTTATGGTTGCTATTAAAAGTTTCATTTTTCTTTTTCGCTGCTATTTCAGTTCTTATGATGTTTTTTGAACTTAACCTTCACGCTTGATCACAAAATAAAGTGCTACATTTTGTATCACCTTCTAAAAGTTACCACTCGATAAAATATGTCTTACAGTATGAAGCATGTGCTGCAATCTGCAATCTGTGTTCTGTTTATTCAAGAATAACAAACAATAGTGATAAGCATCATAAAGTAAATGTAATAACATGAATATTAGCTTTAATAATACAACTGTGATAAAAGAGTAGAATAAACTTATTTTTATTTAAAGTAAACAAAATGATTCATTTTTAATGCACGCTTAATTCCAATGATTACATCAAAAAGAGATCACGCTGATAATTATAAAAACAGGATTTTGATCATATATTTATTTAACAAGATATGCGACAGTTATATGTAGCAACTGCTGATTAAATAAATACTTTAATAGTGAAGCCACATTATTTTAAAAGAAACTAAACCAAATAAAAAAAAATAATAAATAAAGCGTGTATATCTGACTCCTACTCTGCTATTTTTTTATATACAAAGTTTTTGTCAATAAAAGTTTTATTGATGAAATAAAAAATCAGGGGTAAGACCAGTCATGTGATCCTCCTTGATTTTGTTACAACACAACGCTATTGTTAAAAAAACTGTGATTGGAAAAAGGATATACTTTTATTTTGGAAGACATAAAAAAATAAGTGCCAAGAAGAGAGGGAATACAGGATCGTCATTTTTCTTTTTCTATAGCTTGATCATATCCATTACTTTTTTATTGTTAGGATTGCAGTGGATAATTATCGTGTTTTCTGCCAAACAACAGTTGAATCATATATTCCAGCTAATGATTTAAACTAAAAAAAAAAATAATAATAAAATAAGAATATAATACTCGAGGAAAATTCGTATTATGAAAATAATAATAAATAGAGCATAGTCTCCCAAAAACAATTTTCAGACTTTTAGTATAAATGAATGGCAATTTTATCTTAATGATATGCCAAAGATAAAGGGTTTCTCTTGTTCAATCAGGAAGTAATGACTGCAAATACACTATAGAGATACAGATCTTGCATCTCTAAAAGAAATCAAAAATAAATACACCCGATCAAAAGGCATAAACATCCCCAGATAGTTATATCTGCAATGAAGAGTCAACGACAAGCATGATGTACTGTCTTTTTCAAAAAAATGAGAAAAAATTACAAATTAATGAGAAAAGGGTTTCAAATTGTTGAGAAGCATTTTCAAATTATTGAGAAAAAGGAGAATAATTATTGAGAAAAGGTTGATGAGAAAAAAAAAAGGAGGGGTTTAAGAGAGGTGAAGAGATTGGTATTAACTCAAGGTACGATACTAAAATAATGGAATATAGTATGTCTGGCGAGCCAGATGTTCTGGTTTTTAAAATATTGT
>VCJJ01001421.1:55419-75185 GCA_024139415.1 Backusella tarrabulga
TGTATATTTTCAACTTATACCCCTTTCCTTTCCTTATTATTGTAAACTCTTATGGGAGCTAATTTGTCAAAAGCACTTTCCAAGGTCTTTGGAAGCAAAGAAATGCGCATCTTGATGCTGGGTTTGGATGCCGCCGGAAAGACAAGTAATAAATAAAACAGGATGATGATGATGACTCTCTTTGACTGACAACATTTTCCCTTTTTTTTTAGCCATTCTTTACAAGTTAAAGTTAAACCAGTCTGTTACCACCATTCCCACTGTTGGTTTCAATGTTGAGTCTGTTACTTATAAGAATGTCAAGTTCAATGTTTGGGTAAAGTATACACACCTGATGATACTCTCAATATATTAACCCCTCTCATCTGGTCTTGTATATAGGATGTAGGAGGACAGGACAAAATTCGTAACTTATGGAGACATTACTACACCGGTACACAAGGACTTATTTTCGTTATTGACTCACAAGATCGCGATCGTATTGATGAGGCCCGTCAAGAGCTTCATCGTATTCTGAGTGATCGTGAAATGAAGGATTGTTTGTTGCTTGTGTTTGCAAACAAACAGGATTTGCCTGGAGCCATGACCCCACAAGAGGTAACAGATAAATTGGGCTTGGACAGCATGAAGGAGCGTCCATGGTACGTATACCCTTCATGTGCCACCACTGGCGATGGTCTCTTCCAAGGCTTGACTTGGTTAAGTCAAAATGTAAAATCAAAGTAAACAAAGAAAAGAGAGATAATGCGAGCAGGAGAATGGGGGGTTGTTTGATGTAGCTTGTTTATTTTACCCTTCATTCTCTTGTTGTCTTTCTTGTTTACTATTATCATTATCCCTATTCTTATTATTACTTCTACTACCCTTCTTCTTGTTTTAGTCTTCTTTTTCTTTTTTAATTATATTATTATTATATTATTATTATTATTATTCATCAATCATCTTATAAATGTCTTTTTGACACGTTGTTCCTTGCTACTTTGAAAATCGATCCAAAAAAATAATCACATTTTTTATATTTATATAAATAATTTCTCTCCTTTTTTTTATTATTGCTTTTCTTCTAAATCAGGCATACGCAACACGACTTTTTGCTCGTTCTTTGCGTGTTCCTTGATCATGGCCAACACCTTTGAGTCCTGCCATTCCTCAGGAGTCTGCTTTTTATTTGTGGCCCAATAAAAGATATCCCAGTCGGGCTCGTCCAAGAGCTTGTCGTATTCTGTCAACATTTCCATATCAAACTTGGGCAACCACATCTTTGCAAATGTGGAAAGTAAGAGGTCGTTTTCAAGAGTACCACGCTTGCGACTCTGGTAAATGAGGCGACGGCGTCTGGTTTCGACGTCTTCATTGGGACGTGGGATGGGAGGTAAGTTGGGGTATGCACTATCAAGCACCTCCGAATGACGAACGTCCAAGTTGGGGAAGGGGTCGCCTTTGCTCTTTTCGTCGAGAAGGGAGGGTCGACTGGTGGTGAGGCAGCGACGGGTATTCAAGAGGGTTGATTTGGGTGCTAAGCGACAGACTGAACGCAACATTTGAATATTATTTGTTGTCAAATAAAACAAAAAAAAAAAGGGAGAAAGTAAGGGGGGGCGAAAAAAACGTTGTCATGACAAATACTCAGTTTTACACACTGACAAGGGTCCAAAATAATCTCGGCATTTTAAATCTTATTAGCGTGCTCTTCCCTTTTTATTTTGAAGAATAAACCGCATTAGTTTATTTTATCAGAAATAATAAATACAAAAAATACAAAATACGAGCTTGTTCTTTTACGACATGAGAGACTATTATTAATTGAAATGTATTACATATATTTTTATTTTCATATATAACATATGCAAATGCAAGTAATAAACAAGTAATAAATCAAGTGCATAAAATACTATATCATTGGTTTGCGTTGTTCAATTAGCATAATAAATAGAATGTATCAATTAAATAAAGGGATGGAGAAAATCACAATCAGAAGAACTGCTAAAAGTTAAAATCGCCATACTTTAATCATCTTAATAAGTCAAATATTTGGGACAAACAAGTGTAAAACCTTTGAAGGTAATTTGTGAGATAAATATATATAGAATCTAGATTGTTTATTATCGTAAAAAAAATGAAACAAATTCACATTATGCCAAATCCTCCCAATCATCAGCGGTCATTTCAATGCTTTGAGACGTTTTATCATCAGCAGGTATTTTCTGAATAGGTGTCTTATTGAAGTGACTCTTTGTAGGAGGTTCTTTCCAAGCATCTCTTTGGGTTTTGGCGACAGGTTTATAAGGATTGGCTTGACCAACACTTAACCAACCATCATCATCTTGATCAGATTCAGAGGAGGAGGAAGAATCCTTGAGAGCATTGAATTGGTTATCATTGTTCTTGGCTTGCTGTTGCTGTTGCTCCTGTGGTAGGTGTTTCTTTTCGGTCCATAATACCTTTCCTTTTTGACTGATCCAGCAGCAATCAACACGATCCATGATGGAGTCTTCAAGCGCTGTCTTGACCAATCGTTTCAATTGCCAGATAATCAGCTCCTTTTCATCCATCGAGACGCATTCGCTGATCAGAGGGGTAATCACAGCATCATTTTCATCGGTCCATGCAGACATAAACGGGATGTTATCCTCGCCCAATTTCATGACGGGTGCCAGAGCTGCCTCTAATTCTAGCTTGGATAGATCAGATACAATGTTGGAAAGGTAAAGTCCATTGATGGGATGCTTGGGCACAGCCTTGAATTGCTCCACGGGTACCTTGTTCAATGCAGGATTGCGTGCGGTTTTTGAGAGTAGCAAAGGAGGAATGCGACAGTCACCCAAGGTCTTTCGCATCACTACGCTACGGGCAGGTTCAGCATCAACGGCTTCGGTTGCAAGATTGAAATGGATGGCATAGCGATGGAGGAATCGACGGAATTGGGTTCTCATGGGTTTGAAATAAAATACCTTGGCTTGGTCTTTAGCAAAACGTATCAGCGCATCTTCCATTTGTCTGCACCATCCAGGGTTCTCTAGATAAAATTCACACAGGGAAGCATCATAGTAACCAGCGGAGGATGGTCCATCACGTTTAATATCGAGTGCAAGAGCAAGATTTTTGTTTCGAAGCACCTTTGCACAAAAGGCATTGCATTCCAAGTCTTGGTTGGATCCACTTGATTCAAAAGTGGCATGACAGGGAATCAACATGGTGTTTTGACCGCATTGGCAGATGGCTCTGATACGAGCAGTACAAGGTGCACTCTCGGGACAGTCGCTTGTGCCGTGGCATTTATCCTGGCATGGATGACCGCAGCCTTTGGTGCTACCACAGATCTGGAGACAAGGTTCATCAGAGGCTAAGCAGGGACCCTCATGACATGTCTTGGGGCACACATGTTTTCCGCAAGGTAAAGGTTTACCACAAGGTGAGCCACAACGAGGAGAGTCTCGATAACATGGTATATTTTTGAGCTCGGTTTTACCACACAAACATGAACGACTGACCAAGACGGGACAAGGTGGACAAGACTCATCATCAGGGTGACAGTTATGCTGCAAGAATCGAACATGGCCACAAGGATTGGGACGGACACAAGGATAATTGCACGCAGGCACCTTGGTACCGCAGCGAATAGGAGGCTCAAGGTGAGTACGTCCACAATGACAGGAGAGTTCATCAAAAGTGGCTTCGAGACAAGGCTGGCATTTTCCTTTATGACATTTAGCCTTACACTGATGATTACCACAGGAAAGAGTCTTGTTACATGTTTCAGGACAGTCATGCACATGTTCAGTGCCTTCCTTACGTTTGCCATTGACCTTGGCAGCTGGACAGCATACATTACCACAGGCATGCTGCCCACAGTTTCGAATGGATTTACATACACGGTTACATAATGGAGACTCACCACCCGCTTCCTCACAAACATTAGCACATGTTTCTTGAAAAGTAGATGATTGACAACGGCATGGTACCTGCACAGATTCCCAGCAAGGAGGACAGTCGCCTAAATGACAGTTCTTTGTACATGCATGACCACACGATAACACCTTGTTACATCTCGACTCGCAAGTGGGGATCGCATCTGTGCATTTAATTCTTCCATTCTCAACCAATTCGTCAATCTGATGCGTACCACAAGGACAAGTGGTAATGATGGATGGATCAAATGGGCACTCCTTGGTATTGGCATCGCAAGGGTGACAGCTCTTTTGACACTCGTGGATACCACATTTATAAACGTAATCACATTTCTCATTACAGCTATAGTAGCCTGTATGTCCACGTAACTGAACCTTCTTTCCGGTACCACAGCGTGCGGTTCTTTCATGACGACCACAGTAGCATGATTGGATCTCCTCCACCTCGCAAGGACTGCAGAGACCCTTGTGACAAGGAGCGTTACATTGATGCTTGCCACAACCGAGTTGTAGTGTACAGGGTGTCTCGCAGGAATAGCCTTTGGTGTTGTAATCGGTATCGACACAGCGCGAGCGTTTGGTGGATTGGCCACAGTAGCATGTGGTTTCGGGTCCCATGAGGCTACAGGGAGGACAAGGGCCTGGGTGGCAAGGTCTAATCAATGGTGTGAGTATATGGCTCATTTTTTTTCTTCTTAGACTACTTACAATACACAGGGATGAGGACACGATTTATGTTTTTTACAGAGCTGTTCACAACTATGAGGTGTGCTGTATCTTGATGGTTCAGGGTTACGCTGTTTTCCACAGAAACAGACATAGTCGCGGGGTATAGCGGTACGGGTATGCTGGCAACCAGGACATCTCCATTGAGTTACCAGTTTTTGTGAGGATGTATCTATATAAATCAATTTAGTTGATATGCATATATATATATAACATTTCATTTTTTCTTTTTATTACCTTTCAGAGACTTGTTGGCCCACTGGTGTACACAATTCAAATGGAATACGGCCCAGCAGCAATCACATGACCAAACATGGTGAGCGGGTCGAACGACATCCATACAAATCATACATTCGTAACTAGACGTTCTTAATTCGTGCGCCAATACACTGGCCATATCGTCTTTATGAGGAGGATGACGATTTCTCTTCTTTTTTGGCTTTGTTTTCATTTCAACTTGAGGTTTGTTTTCATCGTTTTCTGTAGTTAGCCGACTTTGAGCACGATTTTTAAAGCTTCGGATTGAACTTGATGAGCTTTCATTTGATTTGTCGGCTTGTGGATGCTGTGCTGAAGATTTCTTTGGGTGACGATTCAGTCTTTTGTTTGTGGATTTAGTTAAGGGCTTTGAGGTAGATGCTAAGTTTTGATTTATATTAGTTGTAGTAGTAGCTGTAGTAGTAGTAACGGTGTCGCCCATGAACGAGGTTATGTGTAGCGGTATAATAAGAGTGTTTAAAAAAAAAGTTTTGATAAACTGTGAGTTGGATATTTTTTTTCGAGATTTTTTGCCTTTTATATAAATTAATAAAATCATTTTGAAACACCGTTAGGGACCGTGGCGCAGCTACTGCGGTTATCAGCTTCGCATTATATGGATTTATGATTGGTTAATGGATTTTAACCTCATTAAGGAAGGTGCTGGTTGAACCATTGGCCCGATTTGTTGTTTTATTAAAAAAAAACACTGTACGAATTTTTTAGAATCCTCCCTTTTTTTTGGAAATAGATATGGTCAATGATTTGTTCATGTCTCTCTTCTTCTAACTTGTTTAACTTTTCAATAATAAAATAAGGATGTTTATTTATTTCATTTTAACATTAATAAAGCATTTATTTGGGGCATATCATCATTGTCGGTTGAGGCCTACTTGTCTTGTTACTACCATGATCTCTTAAATTTAGGCGATAATATCTATGGCCTGTACTGTAAGGCATATTCGCGTTTCTCGCAGCAGCTGCTGGAATAGACATTTTGCCATCTACAATGTACCCTATCCCAGCTATCATATACAATAATAATCAATAAAATAACTGTTTTCAGAAAAAAGGTACCCTATCAATTCTCTTATATCTTGTTGTATACAAGCTCTTCCTTTGTTTTTGAGTTGATGCTGTTTCAATCGAGTCATGTCATTCTTGTGTACATGACTGTGAGCCCTCCCTATTTTTCCGGATGGTTTTCCTTTACGTGAGGCGTTTGTAGTCCGTGTTACTTGCTCTTTTGAAGCCGTTTGTTCTTCTCCAGGATCCGAATTCGCTGATGGTGCTATTCTGAAAAAGGATTTGATATCAATACCTTGTTCCGCCTTGACTTCTTGAGCAGGTGAGAGACGGCGCTTGTTGCTAGACTTTGCTATCTCGGTTGTACTGCTGGTATTGTCCGAAAGCAGGGTAAGTTTTTGGTATTCTTCCTCTGTTTTTACTGTGATATTTGATGTTTGACTTGATGTTTTGACTATTTCGCTTTGTTAATATTGAATAAAAGAATAAATTAAATTGAAGAAAAACGCGCCTTGATTGATTGATTGATTGTTTATTTATTTGTCTTGATTCGAAGTTCAAAGACAGTCGCTATTTCTCGCATTTTAGTAAAAAGGAATAGAGGCACGATAAAGAATATAAGCTCCCGTTAACTGGGAGGATATGGTTTATTGGATGGAATGAGAAAATGGAGCAAAAAAATGAAAAGGCCCTTTTTCCTTGGTCACGTGTCAAAGCCAAAATAACCACAAAAACCGGTAATGCAATACTTTTTATTTTCTTCTCCTTTCTTTGCTTGTTAAACTTTGTTGATCTTAACCATGGAGAATCCACGCACCTTATCGTATGAGAGATTACTTAGTATATATCTTGGTAAAAACAAAAACAAAATAAAAATATACTGCTCAGAAACTGATTACTATTTTCCTTTTTAATCTAATAATAATAATAATAATAATAATAATAATAATAATAATGCACACATTAGAGGATAGAAAATTGAAAAGAAAAAATACAAGCACTCACCAACGTCAAGATCTTGAACTTATGAGTAGAAGGGAAATGGCAACAGCAGGCCGTTTTTATATTAAAAAGCGCTCGTACGACTTTGCGATTACATGGCTACAAAGAGCAGGAAACTATTCGCAGGCTCTATACGTTTTGGGCGCCCTCTACCTGAAGCATCCCCACCTTGCACCGGACAGTAATGAGAAAGCACGCATGTATTTCATGCAGAGCCGAACTTCCATAGCGTGCCACAATTTAGGCAATATTTACAACAATGGAGTGGGTGTTCCAAGGGACAAGCAAGAGGCACTGAAGTGGTTTGTCCAAGGTGGGCTACAAGGATTACGAAGGTCAAAGTACGAGGCTGGATTGATATATTTTCAGGACGCACACAGGAGCCACGAAAGTGCAAAACTCGCGTATTACTGGCTCAATAGTGCTTTAGCGAATAAGAATAAGAAGAAGACAAGAAACGATGTTGCAGCTAAAAAACTAGAGGAGTTGGCTGGTATGCTTGATTATGATATTGAAGCGTTGGCCAGGAATTATAACCCGTACAGAGACCGCAGAGAAGTGCACACTATTCAAGATAACCATGAGGATGATAGTGATAATAGCTATGATGAGGAAGATAGCGGTGATGAAATGAGCACACAACCTGAATCTTCTGTTATGGCAGCTTCCGAGAGCAACAGCAACATGGCGCCGTCCCAGCCTTTATTTATCTCTGCTTCCAATAGCCCTTCTCTTTTAATGGCTGCTGACAACAATGTGGCTCTTTATAGGGATGCCATCCAAGTTCAGTCTTCATTTATTCCTCTTTCCAACAATGTGTTCCAGCCCGAGTCTTCATCCATGGCTGCTTCCAACAACCCATCCTCTTTTATGGCTGCTGCTAATGATACAATTCAACCTCAACCTCCTTCTAGCAACATGTCCCAACCCGAGTCTTCGATTATGACTCGATCCAAGAGCAGGAACGGCGATATGACACAGCCGGACCAATCAGCCCGAGTAAAGCAACTTGAAAATATAAATAGTGTATATAAACGTACGATAGCAAGATTGGAAGGCAAAATAAATACATCTCGTCGTCTCCGAAATGATCAGATTAAAAACTTGGAGAGAAAAAACAAAGGCTTAAGGAAAAAGATCGAAGACATGGAGAGCCTCTTCTATTGGATCGCCCAAAATGAGGCCAACAAGCATTAAAAAGCATATTTGAACAAACGTGTACACAATTCATCATCGCTGCTGTTATTTTATTCTGTTATTAATAAAGTCATTATTTGTATGAGCATTCATTTCAGCACTAATAAGAAAATGATATGTTAATGGTATTGGTAATGTACATGGGGGATGCTAGAATGTGACTATAACTGTGTAAAGAGAGAAAGGATTACATGCGCGCCTTTTTGCTATTAGTAGGATCATCTCCATCATCTTCTAATGCTCGTTTGGGCCTCCACGCAGCTGCCAATTCATAAAAGAGGTCTTCCATTCGTCGATTCTTCTGTCTTATCTTCTCATTCTCTTGCTGACGGTACACTAGTTCAAAGGCCGTGTCATCAAAGTCCGCAAGTTCTTCCTCCAAGTCCTTAATCGTCTTGTCTTGTAATGTCTTTTCTTTCATCAGTTGGGTATACTCTGCTCTTTCTTCCTCCGAGAAATATAACAAGTAAGCATCTAAATCGTCAATGACGTCCTGCTCTTCTTCTTTGGGTTTGGTTACAGTCAAGAGCTTGTGTGCTTGTTCTAAAGGTGGGGTGTAGTCCGTCGCCAAGCGATGTGCAACTACTTTGGTCTCCAACTGAACGAGGTATTCATCACTCACTGCCTTCTTTGGTTTCTTGACAAGGTAAGGTACTTCCTGTGTTTGGTAATGTCTCACTATAGATTACAGTAAATACCTTGTTCCACGCAATTAAGCGCTAAAAACATATTTACCTTCTTCGTCACCCAGCAGCAACATCATGCCTTTCAGTGCCGTCTTTGCCTTTTCATGGCCAGCTCTTGCTGCCATTGTTAAATATCTCACTGCCTTTGGTCTGAATTTGGGATCGTACGATTGATGTGCATTCATGACACCGGCCATGTACTGTCCCTCGATTACACCGCCTTCTGCGGAACATTCAAACCAGGCTCTTGCTTTATTGACATACATTGCAGAATCACCGTTTTCATGCATGACACCAAGATAGTATTGTGCGATTGGGTTGTTTAACTGCTTTGTATACCAATAGTATGCATCAACAAACTTTGTCGGGACACCTTGGCCGCGATAGTACATTAAACCCAGTTCGATCTGTGCTTCTGCGTGGTTTGCGATGGCTGCCATTCCGTACCATTCAACAGCATTATCGAATTCATCGGCATCATAACACTGATTGCCAACTTCAAACATAGCGTTGGCGTCGCCTTGCAATATGTTATTTCTGTCTTCAGGTGACAGTTCAATTGTATTGCCTATAAGATCCTTTAGTACATTCAGGAGCGAAAGAAAAAAAAAAGTTTCAGACATACTATCGATTTTCTCAAGCAACTGTTCTATAGTGTACTGTGATTGTTCTCGTTCATCCATGATATAATATGCTATCTTGCGAAAAAGAATAAAAATAAAAACATAAGGCAAACTTGTTGATTTATGAATATGACTCGTGCACGTGATCGTGTTTTTTAGTAAAAGCACGCGTTGATGCTGATAAAGTTTTTACAATTGTAATAATGCAGAGTCACATCAAATATGCCCTCATTTAGTTTTTATAGAGCCACCAAAAGTATATGTATTGATATGATCATTTGACAGTCTCCAAGACTATCGTGAACAAGAAAAGGCTAATGCAAAAGAACTTTTTTTTTTTTTTCTAAATACCTTGAACAAAGAACTGGAATAAAGCAAAGGAGGAGAAGAAAAACAGCTTCTATTAATTATAGCACATCAATTGTCTCTAATAAAAGTGGGAAGTCGAGGAATATGTTTCATTTTCTATCATTACACTATTATGGATTATTAGGGGTCCAGAACTACCATTTTTATTAGAAAGCAATGTCCAAACAAAGCGTAAAAAATGTGTTCAGTTGCATTTAAAGGATAGAAGTATTACCAAAGACAGAACGTTTATAAATGTTGTTCATCAATAAATTTAAAGATGTTTTTTAATAAGCTCCTTTTTCTCTTTCTTCTTAACTCCTTTCAAAAGAATTAAAAACATGTTGAAAAATCCCCATGACATTGATCTTTACGATATAAAAACGCTTCTGGCTAGACTTAACAGTAGGTTTAGTATCCTAGTTCTAGTCTAATACAAAACTCACTATACCTCTAACAGCTGATGCTATTCCAGTGGCGCAAAGTATGATGGAAGGCGTTTCCGTACAAGACAGCTCAGCCTATTTTGAGATTGGTGAAAAATACCTTGCTAGAAACGAGCACAAGAAAGCAATGTCATGGTTCATGTTGGGCGCTTGGAAAAATCATCCACAATGTATGTTCATGATTGGTTATTTCTACCAAAATGAAATTTATGTTGCCAGAAATGTCGAAGTAGCGATGGACTGGTATATAAAATCAGTCTCTCGAAACCACCAGCAAGCCCTTTATCAAATGGATAGGTTGTGTAAAAATGGCTCTTACTCAAAACTTATATCAAAAAGTAAATACACATATTATTTTTGTTTTTCTTTATTATAACATATATCGTAGTGTTGAAGGCTCTCGGTCAAAGAATAGAAAAAGACAAGAGAAGAATAGAAGAATTTAATACCTTTATGTATTTGAGGACAGTTGAAGTCAGAGACAAGACAAGACGACTGAATGAATTTATTGGTGAAAGCATAGCAAATGTCAATCTCATGCAAAAAAGATTCAATGAGGATGAGATGAAGTACATTATGGATGAGCAGGTGCACATTATACAGGGATACAATCATTTATTGGATCAAAAGAAGCGCATAAACAATGAGATTACTGAAATTATATTGTACGAGAAGATGATTGCAGTGTTGGCGGATTTTGTTTATATATAAAGATAATTTATATTGTGAATCTATAATTTATCATAATAATAAAAATAAAGATGCTAATAAACAATAAAAAGGAATATTAAGTGGTTCGAGATGATCATTTGTTATGACCATTGAATACAGTCGCCAATTGCATGTGAATATATTATAAGATTTTATTTCCAAAAATAGTTTTGATTTTTATTATATAAGTAACAACAACATTCAACCATGTTAAACTGTATCATAAAGGAGTTATTGTATGACTACTAATATTCATTTTTGGCACCTAAAAACATACTGCCCGCAGAATAAAAATCATCTGCATATCCAACCAGGGTATCATACTGTGCCTCTATTTTATCCTGTATCAGTTTTGATAGATCCACATCACCATATACGTTGCTAAAATCGCTATTACAATTGGTACTGCCATCCATGGACAAGGCCTCATAATAACTGGATACGTCATCTTGCAACATACTTTTTATTATCTTGTTTTCCTTCGGAACTTCCAATGCGTTTGATGCATCTTCTGGTTCTTCACATAGAGTTTTAGATGTATTTACTGCCATAGCTTCCATCAGTTGGTTGATTTCTTGTTCCAGCATCGCTGCGTCATCTTGTTTAAGCTGAGTGGATTGCTTTTGTCGATTCACCGGCTTACGATGGACAACCTTCTTCGGCCCATTGGGCTGTTGTGGTCTTAATACGGGTAGCTTTAGTTCACTGCTGGAAAGTCTCCAAGAGAGTGTAGGGTCTACATGTATAATTGGCCGAGTATTATTAGGAGTTGTATCCTGGTTTACTTTTTCTACTAAAATTTTCGAATATCTTCTCGCCAAGGTTGGTCTTGGAGATGCTACTGGTGTGTTGGCTGCTTTTGTAGGATGAGTTACATTGTCATCTGATGACATTCTGTCAACTCTTTGGTTATTTTTTTCCACCAATGTTTCTTGAACTGTTTGCTTTTTTTCTTCCACTAATGTTTCTTGAGTGTCACATCTATTCAGTAACACTTGATGTGTATCTTCTGTCCTTGATAGTTCTTCATACGCTTGTTGAGTTTTTACTGAGGCTACATGTATTTGAAATATTTTACAAATAATTAGATGACTTCCATCTAGATTATAATCATACGTTACCATAACTGAGATTTGGCTGTATACCCTTTCTCATACGGTTTTTTATCTTCAACCTGGCTAGTTGAAACCCACTTCTAGCGCTTCTGCTGTACCACACCGTTGCCGCATTTTGATCGATCGTCACCGCAAGACCCTTCTCATAGAGAACGCCCATATTGAATTCTGCCTTAAAATCGCTGAATGATGCTGCCTTAACATACCAACGTCGTGCCTCCCTGTAGTCAACCGCCTCACCCATTCCGTAATGGTACAAAAATCCAATTTTAAAGAAGGAGCGTGCATAATTGTTTTCGGCCGCTTTTTTGTACCAGACCATGGCAAGTGGGTAGTTGATCTTTACACCAAGACCGTTACTGTAGCATTGCCCAATATTGTATTGCGACTCTGGATAGTTGGACTCGGCTGACAATAGATACCATTCAAACCCTTTCAAGTGATACTCGTGCTTTTGGTGGCTGTAGTAGATGTTTCCAATTCGGCAAAGGGTACTCGGGTCCCTCTCTTGTGCCTTTTCAAGCATTATTTTAGAGGTCACGACGGTATCATCTGTTATGTAGTGTTAGACATCAACAGTTTAAGAGGGGAAGGATACTCACCAATTAACGCTTTAAAAAGAGCTTCAACACTCTTTGATAGACCCAAAATTGCTTCTGGTTGATCTACCATGTTTGAAATTTAACAGCAATGAACAAAGAAATACAAAGGAAAAAAAAAAGAGAATTATATCAAAAACATTTTTTTTTACCATCACTCTTTATAATCGGTTAGCTGTCATTGTTTAAATAAAAAAAAGCTTAAATCATTCAGGAAATGATTGGACAGGATCAATGCAGCTATGACTACCAACTCATTAGGTACAGTCTTTTATTTTCATTTTTTTTTTCAATATAGAAATTGTGCTTGTATACAATATTTTGTACCCTCTTAATGAGCACATGATCAATATTCTTGGTAAGCATTCCATCAAATATGTGGATACTTGTAACTCTTTTGGAATCGTTTTTACATGACTGAAAAACTTGTTTTTGAAAAAAAGAACCTGGGAGTTTTTTTCACCTTGTATCAATACTTCTTTCAGTTGATCTCTGCCTATAGATTAGAATGTTTTTAATTCTGGACGAAAAAGGTAATTGATATGATTTTCAATTGATAAAAATATTTGTTGTGGAAGAGGTTCTATTTCATATTTTGAATATAGAAAAGTGGTTCTAAAAATACAATCCGTAGTGTCGTGCAAAAGATCCTCAGTTCATGATTATTAATACAGTGGCTGTTTTAATTCCAAAGTATTACTTTTTTATCGTTATATATAAAATTACAGAAAAGTGATCAAAAGAAGATTAATAAACAGTGCCCCTGATGTTCTAGATGAAATTAGCGAAAATAATTCTTTTTGCAAAACTGGCATGAATTTCTTTCAAGTTTTGAAACTCAAACGTAGCCACTTTCGACAGTCACTGATTTGTCATTTCGGTGAAATCACGACAGTGTAAAAAAAAAAGTGCTTATCTTCAACCACTTTCCTTCTCTTGTTTATCAAATATGAGTACGGCCAGCACAAAAAAACCAAGAGCAAAACGAGGCTGCGACATGTGTCGTAAAAAGAAGACTCGTTGCGATTGCTATATACAGTTGCCATGTAGTAAATGTCGACTAGCAAAGACGGACTGTACCTTCTTGGTTGATCAGAAAAAGAGAGGACCAGTTGATAGGTAAAACATTTCATATTAAAACAAAGGGAATTGTACTGTTTATACAAAATTATTATTAAGAAAATATGTAGAGTCATTGGAACATAGAATAGAACAAATGGAAAGTTTGATACAAAAGCAAGCGTCCAAGCAACCCCTTGAATCGCCTGAAAATGCTTATCAACAGTCATTCGAAGGGTTTTCAAATATACAGCGACCGCATACATTCATACATGAATCATCATCGTCATCATCATCAGCAACACCTAGTCCGATCATAGACCATACACAGCAACAGATCCTTCCCGATCCAATGATACTCGACAATAACAAAATCCTGAATAGAAAATCTATACCCACACCCGCCACATCTGCATCATCTCCGGGCATCGACAGTCCCTCCAACACAATCGATCGAGATTTCGACCTGATACTTGAAGAAATGAATGGTCTTACCATCCGAGATTATCAGCGCACCCGTTACGTTGGTTACAGTTTGGGACTCCAATGCCTGCGCCCCAACTTTTTCCGATCCAATCGAAAGCATAGGCTTTTAAATGAGCCCAGCTGGTTTGTGCAAAAGATTAATCATGAAGATGAGGAGCATGTCATTATGAAGACAAAGGAAATTCTACAGCCTCAGTTTCTGTATCATGAACCTACGCCGGAGAGGTTTAAGATGCTAAAGGATCCTTGCATGACAGATGAACTGGCAGATTTTTTAATTCATGTGTAAGTTACTCTTACTTTAAATGGAATTATATTAAAACGTGGGATTTAGATTCTTTACAAGAGCCCATCAGCATTATCCTGTTGTTAACAAGATTCAATTTCTTGAACAGTACTATTTCCAGAACCCATGTCCACCAGATAAATTCTTACTATGGACTATCATTGCCATGGGCGCCAAGATGGCTCAGGTATGGACATCCGATATGGACAACTTTAACTATACAACCGAGCAATTGCATACCGTGCATCGACGATTCTGTGACCATGCGCATGGCATTCTTGCCCTTGCCCATCAGCGTTCCATGATTAGTACGGTGCAGACCCTGCTGTTATTGGGTATGCTTGTACGTGAGGAAAAGCAGGAGGATGAAGATACAAGTCACTGGGTCATTGTGGGGCTAGCGATCCGTCTCGCCTATGACTTGGGTCTTCATCTGGATTGCTCGGATTGGCACATACCCTACTATGAGATGGAGCAGCGAAGGAGGATATTCTGGGTAGCGTATATGACGGATTGTTGGGTGGCCGCTCAGCAGGGACGCCCGCTGACCATCATTGATGGACAGTTCGATGTGAGATATCCAACTGCTTATGAGATTGGCACTACGCATCGCACACGTACTCACTGCACACCTGTGCTTATACTTGAGGCTGAAGTTGCAAGGGAGCAGAATCTACCGGTGTACTATATATTTAAGGAGATCATTGGACTCCATAAGGTGCTGAGTAAGATTATAACGTATTTTTATAACCGGTTCACAAGAGTCCAGGACGTAAAGAGGGCCGAGAAGCTGTATAGAGAGATTGAGAAGGAGATGAAGGCGTGGTGGGCTGCATTACCAAGTGACTGCGTGACCGGATCGCTCCAAGATCGTGGTACAGAGACAGGTAAAAGTGATAACATAAAGGTGTTGGAATAGATATCTTATGCCAATGTAGTTCTTCTTAGAGTCAATTACCACTGTGTATGTTTATTACTCCATCGGCCTTTTGTTAGAATGAACACATCTTTATCAGCACACGCACTTGAAGTTTGTAATACAAATGGAGGTATCATTATCTCCATGGCAGAAGAAATAGAAAAGCACTTTTTGGTGACTTTACCATGGAGTCTGACAACATAGTAAGTTTTCTTAAATGGATTAATTTATAAAGAATATGGCTAAAAAAAAATATCCATTCATAGTTCTCTTTTCCAAGCCTCGCTTGTCTATGCTTATAATATGTATTCTCCCGACCCAGATATTCGAGAAAACGCCATCAATTACCTCTTTCGGTGCGCACAAATATACAAAAAGGATCCTTATCTCCAAAGAACATTTGGCTCGCAAATCTTGCAAACCATCCTCTCCAACGTCAACCAATCCCCTACCGATGAGCATGACGACAGTGAATACCAGATTCCTGAGGAAAATACAGATTGCCAAGACACGTATGAGGTTGAAAAGAAAAATTCATTTATTTATAAAGCGATTCGTGAGCATGTTAAAATCACAGTTGAGCATGACTTTTAATAAAATTATTCTTTGACTTCCTTTCCAGTCTTCTTGATAGCAATCAAAACGGTATCACGAGTAACATTGTCTTCTGTTTTAACAATAACCTTTTGTGTTTCCAAGTTGGCGTCGACTTCATTGACACCTTTGGAAGTATTTAGTGTATAGTTTTACTCTTAGTTTCCTTTAGCTTACCTTCAACTCTATTGAGTGCACGGGTGACTGCATTGGAGCAACCGGAACAGGTCATGACAACATCAAAGGTATATTCCTGCATTCATAAAATAAAGCGTGAATGAGTGAACTCTCAATGTCATTTGTGTTCATATTTTAATAACTGTAGAAAAGAGTATATTGTTTTATAACAAAAGAAATACTTACAGCCATCTTATTTTACAAGTAATATTATTAATAATAATAAAGAAGAAGAAGGAAAAAGAGAGCGATAAGGGGGGAGTTTATTTATAAGTCTCTTAAATTTGATTGGATGACATAAAAATGGCGAATTATGCTCACACTTTTTTGTTTAAAAATTTAATTATTAATCCTCTTGTTCTCTTTTCTTTTTTCATAACATGACCAAAGTAAGTATATATATCCGATAGCATCAAATACACAATGTACTCATGATGAGTAGATTAAAGTGCTCTATTTTGCATCTGTAAAGGATGTCACGGGTATCGAACACGAGCAGATTGAGCTTGAAAAGGACAATGCGACAGTTAAGGATCTAAGCGCTTTACTTTATACGCGTTACGGCGAAGGAAAGTTCAAAGTGCTACTGGAACAATCACTCTATGCAATCGATATGGATTATGTTGAAAAGCAAGACGAAAATAGCACGATCTTGAAAGATGGCATGGAGGTTGCTATTATTCCACCAGTGAGTGGAGGTTAAATTATACCTCTTTTACACTTTCTCTCCTTAATGGTTTTGTCTGTTTTAAAACACTTGTCTGCTTTCTTTCTTTCTTTCTTTCTTTCTTTCTTTCTTTCTTTCTTTTTACCCTCTTTACTTTTACGTGATTAGCATATTCATCCTCATTTTAACATGACTATAGACAGCTACTATGTGTTTGCGTCTAGCGTATCAGCCCTAGTGGCAAGGTTTCTCACTTATCCAAGTAATAATAACAAATAAATTCTGAATTTTCTTTCAGTAATAATAAGCAATGTCAAAATAGTGGATACAATCAAGACACGCTTACAAACAGATCATGTTGGTTACGATTCCCTCACTGATGACAATAAAGCAAGACATTACCTCCATCGGTTCTTATCGCTTTACAGCGGTTTAACGATTACGCTGTTGTTTTCGGTGCCTGCAGTTTCAACATACTTGTGTTTTTACGAGCTGAGCAAAGAGTATCTATCGGGGCTATTGGGAAGGGACAATCTGATCAACCATGCAATCTCAGGCACAGTGGCGGAGATAACCGCCGGGCTTTTTTTCACACCAATGGAAGTTGTCAAAAGTCAAATGCAGATCCGACCCCTGACAACCAAGCAGATCACCTATGCCATTCTAAAAGAGGATGGCCCAAAGGGCTTCTTTAAGGGTTATTGGTGGGGTCTCGCCGTCTTTTTGCCCCACACCGTCATCTACTTTGTTGTCTATGAGCAGCTCAAGTTGATTATGCCCGAAAAAAACTCTTTTGTGTTTTTTGTGTGCTCTGCCATTGCAGGTTGTCTTGGTGTACTAGTGTCGACTCCGTTTGATGTCATCAAGACACGATGGCAGGTGTCTGCACAGGAAGAGGCGTACAGAGTGGGGCCTCTTCAGATTGCACGGCAAATGTACTTGGATGATGGCTTCCGCCCTTTTACCAAGGGCATGTTGGCGAGAATGGCTTGGGGGATTCCAACCATGACGATTAGTATGACCTTATTTGAAACGCTTCTTGACGCACACAAATAAACAAACAAAACGATTGTATACTGTATTGTTTATTATTATTATTATTATTATTATTGTTCTTATTATTTACATGTTATATTTTCCCGTAATTTGATTAAACCCTGACATTGGTCTGACAGTGATTCCATTCGCATCACAGTCCAGATTCAGTGTTCGCCAGCTAATCTTTTTATCGTGGCAGGGATAACACACTGCACAGCCCATGCCATCCATCCCCGTGCATTGATCCCGTCCATTCACCACGTTGAGGTACATTTTTGACATATCGTTCAAATGGTGGACCTTCTTTGCAATCAGATCCGGCTGACATACATCGTGGGCGTCTTGGATGCGTCGATCGTGGATGGGCTTGATGTCGAAGCCAAACAGCCACAATGCAATATTCTCGCCATCGAGCGACGATCGCTGTAGGAACCGACGCGGGGTGATGATTGGCTGTAGAATGAGATCAATGGTGCTCTTTGAAAGGATGTAAAGCATGCCGTGGGTATAACTTGGTAAAACTGGCAGTGCGTAATCGATATCAAGGTTGTCGTTTGGCTGTAATTGAATGGGGATGTGGTGGAATGTCAGTCCCCGCCAATAATACTCAATGTTGGTTGTCATGGCAAGTTCGTGTAGGATTGTGTCCCATCTTACAAATATGTTGTCATCGGATTTGATGATATAATCGTACTTGTGCTGATTGGCCCACACAAGTGACTCGTATACCTTGCGGCTCTTGTCCATGTGAAGATCTGAGGAAGGAACCATAATCATGTCGCGATACGCTTCCGATTCTCGAATAATCGAAGGTCCCGTCATCATCTGGGTCCTCGCCGACGGTGGCTGTCCAATCACAAAGCGGTATGTAACTGAAATATCTTCGTGGCTGGGTTGTGTGAGTCGAAGGCATGTCTTTCGTAGCATCTGTCGCCTTTCAAACGATTGATTCGACCAGGAAGAAACAATCAAAATCAATACTGTTGTTGCCGATGCTGTCAGCTCGGATGGACTCAATTGACTGTTCAACAAGACGGGATGGCCAGTCATCAACTGGCTGGCTGTATAGTACAATCGATCCATTTGCAAAAGAACGGCAAAAACGGAAAGACAAGTTGCGACTGTCATGGGAAATATCAGCACCTTCGTGACGGTAAATCGCAAAAAGATTCCCGGGTCCTGTTTGATGGATTTTCCATGATATTTTGGATCGGACACGATGGACAAACGGATGATGTCTGTGATTAAAAGAATGAAACAATTGATCATCCAGGTACGCACGGGCTGATCCGGCCCATTCTTGGAATTCACAAAGGCTGAGATGGACCATGTAATCACAATAAATGTAACAAGTCGCACAATAGCACTGCTCACTTCATAGTGGAAGATCCAACGTCGCATCATGCTTGTTGTTAATATCCAATTCCACCAGCCCGCTAAAAAACACTGCATTTCTATTATTATTATTATACGTGTTGCCATAATCACAAGATATCAACTTACCCAAAAACTAGCGACAACATAATCCAATTGTGAAGATTGCAAAATCAAGGCACCGCCTGCATCTCGTACAGGCACTGCTAATGCTTGTTGATTGTTATAAAAGAAACCGAAAACAGAGGGGATCAAACTCAATAAACGCAAGGCATCAATCATGCGCTTATGGCGTCTTGGTAAATTAAGATCGGAAAGGGAAAGCGTCCTTGTCCAGAAATAAAACCGATGGGGTTTTGTTGGTTGCTTTGAGTTTGTCATTCAGGTTTGCATTTGTTTAAAGAAAAAAAAAAAGAAAAAAAAGTATAAAACGAAGGTATAAAAATAAAAAAGAAAATACTATTTTACAGTTACAAAGTTTATGAGTTGAGAGAAAAGAAAGAAAAAAAAAAAAAAGAGGG
>VCJJ01001421.1:75195-94518 GCA_024139415.1 Backusella tarrabulga
ATCTTTCTTAAGAACAAAGATTAGGCTGTTGATTGGTTGATAAAAATTAATTGCTATTTTTGTTCCTGGCTCGTTTCTGTCGAGTGAATGTGCATAAGAAATCAGCTTTGGCCATTCATTCAGTTGTTTTGTAGTATAAAATGATGATAAGTCACTGCGGGTTCCGATGAAGAAAAAGAAGCAATTACATTATTAATCAAGATATTCTCTTGTCAGTTTTATTATTCCTGAATTCAGGGAAAATGTTTATAGATACAGAAAAAAAAAAAAAGGTATTACAGGTATATATATATGTAGATTTAAGAAATATATAGAAAATCAAGTACAATGAAATTAGGTTGCAACCTTTTCGACTTCATATTCAGCAATGATCTCTGGCTGCTTCTCACGAGCAATTGCATCTTCAGCATAATCAGTCCTGTCATTCTTACCATGAATGAGATAGAAGAGAGGAGCACATACGCCCATAGCAATGGCAACGCCTGCGTACATCCACTTGAGCTTGGGATCGACAGCCACAGAAACAAGTGTAAAACCAAGGATGGATCCAACACAGCTAGTGAAGAGGAACATGGCCATCACAAGGGACTTCATCTTCTCGGGGGCCTTCTTGTAGGCATACTCAAGACCTGTGATGGAGGCAAATATTTCTGAAATAGCAACAAGCACATATGCGGGGACAATCAAGGCAGCAGAGACATCGTTCTTACCATTACCAGTCGGGTATTCATAGAAGGGAGGCTGGGTATAGATATAGGCCTGGATACCAGCAGAATAGGCCATCGACAATGCGGCAAAGCAGAAACCGGTAGTGATACGGGCCATGGGACGGAAATGGATACCCATACGACGAAGACCAGGATAAAAAATACGATCGGCAATAGGGATAACAATAACCAAGGTCAATGGGTTGATGTTTTGCATGATATCGTTGGGCACATCACCGGTCTGCATGGTAGCGGCCATAGAAACGAGATTGTTGGTCATTTGAGAGTAGCAAAGCCAGTAGATGGGGAACCAGCAAAAGACGGCACAGGCCTTGAAGGTGCGACGAAGTTCATCTACAAAGATGTCATCCCATGTCAACTTGGCAGCCAATTCAGGGTTTTCGATGGCCATGTTGGAAGGCTTGCAGCCTTCAAGACCATACTTGGTAGACATACGAATGACCTTAAATGTTTCGGAAAAAATGGATCCACGAGGTGGGTTCATAACATATTTGTTCTTTCCACAGAGGACAATGGCAATACAAGGGATGAAGACACAGGTGGGTAAAAGATAGGCGGGCCAGAAACCAATTTGCTTTTCCAGGATGACAGTGGCAATGGCAGCAAGCGAACCACAATTGATACCCCAATAAAACATATTAAAGAGCTTTTGGTAAGTGGCCTGCGGAGAGACAATAACACGTTCTACATTGGAGTCATAAACAGGGCTGACATCACCTTCATCAGCAGTGTACTTTGAAGAAGTCTTGGCCTTGATGGTTCTAATGTAGGGCTTGTTGTTTCTGTATTGCTCTGCAACAAGGGGAGAGACATTGGCTTTGATACCACCGGTACCAAGACCAATGATGATGATGGCAACAATAAAACCAGGGAAAGTGGCACCAGAGGAAATGGCAGCGGGGATAGAGGTGAGTGTCAAGATGATCAAACCAATAAAGTAGATGATGGAGAAGACGAGAATGGTTTTGTATTTTCCCCAAAACTGGTCAGCGACCATGGCACCAAAGATGGGTGTGATGTAACACCAGAATTGGAAGAAGGTAGTAAGAGCAGTAGCAGTTTGCTGTCCCTTTCCCATGGCACCAGGCAATTCTGCAGGGTCTATTAAAGATAAGGTTTTAGATGTTTTAAAATCCCTCGTGAGAAAAAAAAAGGTAGCTTACAACTTCCTGGATCAGGGTTTTGGATATAATTTTGGAAGGGACCAGTCAAACCGTAGTAAGTGAATCTTTCACAGAATTCAATAAGAATCACCAAATAGGCAGAGTAAGGGATATTATCAGCCACTTCCTTCAAGTTCTTCCAGTCTTCTTCAGTGGGTTCAACGAATATTTCTCCATCAGGAGTGAGATCATAGCTTTGCTCGGTTTCTTGGACCAAGATACCATCATGTTTATCGTCCTTTTCAGTTAAAGACATATTTAAAGTAAAAGATAATTAAATAAATGTCAGATGATAAAAAATAAAATGGAGCGTGTTTAGATGACAGTCTTTATATACTCTAGTTGGCATTGTTAAACTTTTTTCTCTTCCTTCTTACAATAAGAGGGGATCTAATTTATGACAAAAGGAAGTCTTGAATTTCCGAAGTTTCCGAAGTTTCTTTATTTTCTAGGCATTCCTTTATTTGGTAACCGGGTCACTTGTCAAATGTGTTTTTTTTTTATTAAAGCCCTTTATAAAATTCAGAAACCCTCTGATCTACTTTGACTTTTTGTGGATCAAAATTGAGCACTTGGAGATTATTTAAAGATGTTGTGCGAGAGAGAGCAACATACGCTTGTCCTCGTTCAAACACTTTCATTAAATCGACTTTAACGTATTCAATGGTTTGACCTTGGCTTTTGTGGATTGACATGGCCCATGCTAGGATCAACGGGATTTGAGTTCTACTCGCAGTAACTTCACCTATTAAGGTTTCAAATCAATACGAAGCACAAAAAAAAATGATGATTTTTTTGTTCCATTTTTTTTCTAAATACCTAGATTAGTTGCCTCCCAAATGTGGCGATTAATAGTGACGCTTTCACCATTACTGAATCTTACGATCGGCATAGCATAGGAGCCAGTCGCCTCCATAGTAGGAGCATCTGTTTTTTCATGGGCGGTAAAGTCTTCTACAATACCAATTGATCCGTTTACGAGCGAATTACTCAGGTTTTTAATAAGCATGACCTGTGCACCCTTTTTTAATTCCAATACATTGGGTGCCATGCAATCCTTTAATTGCTCAAGGACGCCTGTATCATGACTTCTAAATATGTAAACTTTGCCCGCCAATGAATTCAGTCGCTGACGATTTGCGTAATCTACTTGTTGTCGGACAGGATACCTGAAATCAAATAGAGTAATTAGAAAAACAAAGGCATTAAACCCTTTTGTTTATAGATAGAGCAAACGGCGTGAGAAACAAAAACCTTACAATTCAGCCGGCATTAATGGCTTGCGGAGTTTTAGATTTCTACTTAATGAAGATAAGATTTGAACGTTTTCCTGGCTCATTTTACCAATTCTCATATCATTAAGCAGAACCGCAAACTCTAAATAATAAAGTCAATTTCTCCACAGAAAGAAACTGCATTTACAAACTTACTTTCATCCTTTTGTCTAAACACTTTTTTCAATACAATAGCAACATGAACAACGCTTGCCCAACAATCTGCTTCAAAAGTGTATTGGGTTTTGCCAACAGGAGGCAATTGAAAAAAATCGCCCGTTAAAATCAACTAAAGAGGGTTTTAATACAATTTAAAAATGGAAATCAATGAAATTTACTTGTATTCCACCAAAAGGTTCAGAATTCTGTCTAATCTTTCTTGCAAATTCCTCGATTTTGTCAAAGAAATCTGCGCTAATCATAGAAACTATCGTCATAAATGGTAAATAATGATGAAAACAGCTAGAGTGACTCTTTGTACGTTACTTTCATCAATCACCAATACTTTTGTGTTCATCCAGCTTTTGAGTCTATCCGGGTTTTGTCTAATCTGATTTACAAATTGATCTGTAGTACCTTGTCCCAATCCAACACCCGCAAATCTAAAATAACCCGATTCTCATTTATATAATCATCATTTGCATTTTACCTCTGCTGTTTTACCTATGAAAAGTGCATCCCTTGATATTCAATGCTGCAATACCTGTTGATGCTGTGATGGCTATTTCCCCTGATCTGATCTTCTTTTTCAGCGTTGAAATGATGGCTATAAAACGAGGTTGACTGAGTATTTATCTATAAATATATCCCATTTTTTCATTTACTACTTACATCGTAATAGATAGGATTTACCAGTACCTTAATGTATTTTCCATAGAGAAATTGTTTATTTTTATAATCAAAACGAAAAAAAAACGCCATGCATTTACCTGCAGCACCTGTAAAAAAGACATTCTTTTCATCATGAACAACAGCGTCGTAGATCTTTCTTTGTTCATCCGATAACACGAACTCCTCTTCTTTTGTTTCATTCACGGGTGATGCTGTCGTGACAGATAGCTGAACCATGGTTTCTTGGTGTGTAACAGATGCCGAAATGCCCTTTTTGGGCATTGGGGTATATGAGGCGGCGACGGTGGCGCCGTCGACTGCCCTGGCACGTCCGCCCGCTTTGATAATGTCTTGCTTTGACACGGAAAACCCTTTTGGTTTCTTACTGTTATATTTGACTCGTTTAGGCGTGGGTGGTTCGGCTCTATTTACGTCGTACATTACGCGACATGTCCAATTTTCAGGCTTTTGCTTCATTTTGTTGTTGATCTACATTTAATAAACAATACATGATGGTAAAAATAATAAATACAACAGATTCTAAATGACGTGAATGAAGGGTAAACCAGTTGTTTGTTTTTTACTTTTTTCTCAGGAATTCTTTGCATTTATTTCTATCAAGTTTAAATGATCTTATTTAATTTTTTACAAAAAGAAAGCAAAAATATAATGAAAACCAAAAAGCCAAAAATTTTGTCACCCCTCATAATTTTTTTGATCGGATCAACTCCTTATTGTTGAGTGCAAGTATAGCAAGTAAATCAATGCTTTGGCTTACAGGACGATAACATCAAAGCACACATCAACATGCACATTCATATCTTTGTTTAAAGTGGCTTTGTCTTTGACAAGCGGTGAATCAAAGGACCATTCTTCCATAATTGAATATTATGCATAGCATTTTTATGGTGAAAATGGAAAATAGGTTTCATTTGTGAGAATAAGAGCAATAAACTCTTTCCATAAAATCAAAAATGCTTATTTTTATAACAATTAAAAATAAAAATATTTATTGATGTTGTGTTGTCACGATTTGTCACTTATTTAATATTATTACAATTCATAACGTATACAATCAATATTATCTGTATTAGAAGTGCCTCTTTTTTTTTCAAACCTTTTTCTCTAGAAGCCAAACCAACCAACCTTTATATCCACCTAACATTGCGAAGGCACTTTTATGTTTCCAAATAAGGTAACCAATAATCCCTGTTCGTAAAATGAAAAGAGATAAAATATATGTGATGATTTTTCTTATAACTCATAACGTCATTTTAACCTCGGGATACCTGTGTTTTCAAAATCTATTTTTAAAATAAACGGTGCCTTCTTTTCTTAAGAATAAACTATTTTAAATGCATAAAAATATAGGTGGATCGGGCTCCTTTCTTTCCAAGTAAATTGTATTCTATTAGAATTGTATATTCAAGAAAGCACTTTGATAAAATACTTTTCAATCGCTAATAAGTAAGTATATATATAAATGATAAGTATCACTGATATTGTAAAACTGGTCCACTCGCGCCACTAGAATAATTCTTGATTTGCTTTGTGTCTGTGATTAGATTTGGTGAAATAGTTAAAATGCAGTTAAAAATATCACACACATAAAAAGATAAACGTCATTTGGGGAGGGCCACCTTTCAAATAATAATAATAATAAAGGGTACTGTCAAGAACCAACACAGACTAAAATTCGATCTCTTTTTAAAAGAAAATATATAAAAAAATGATTATCTTTAAAAAATGATCATCCTCTTAAGTAGATCGCCCAGAATTATACACTTGACTTTATTCTTTAAGAAAGTATTCCGAATTAGGCAAAGTAGATAGAATTATCCATGATGAAAATCAGAATTTTAAGAAATAAACATTATAAAAAATAAAATAAAAATAACTGAATAAACATCACTAAACAACCTCCTCTCCTAGAAGAGGTAGCACATATTACAATCTATACAGCTGTTGGTATTAGTAAGCTATGTTCTAGACTTCATGAAAAGAATATATATGTTTTGAATTGATAAAGTGAAGGACATTCTATTCTGGTTAATAGTGTTTGGTAATTGATGTAACTGTAGTTACAAATGCAAAGACTTGTCCACCAAGATTTTATACAGAATGTGAAATACCATCAAGACTTGGATTCTGCGGTTGCGTATGTCAAAAAGCATGTATCGTTTTTATCAAATAAAAATGTAACTTCTCTTTATTCCAAACATGATTTTAATTTTTGCTGTGCTTTGTAAAACACATTAATTTCACATCATTTACTAGAAAAGCGTTGACTATTTCCATGAATTTTTATCTATTTACTCATTAGAATAATGAGAAGAAAACGAAAGTCATAAATATATTGATGTTGCAAATAATATTCTTTTATTAAACTATCAGAAAAGATTATACACTCTTATCTATGAATTGAATGATTGACGACAAACTTTTTTGACAATGTATAGCTAATTGGTCGACTTGATTACAGATTACCGATGCACTCACTATTGCAGCCTTTGTGAAATTGCTTCAGTAAGAAATATCGCCAAAGTCAGAATATTTAACTGACCTGGAATAATACCGATCACACTTTTTTTTATAGGCGATCATCTGATTTTGGCAAAAAGCAAAAATTGTATCTTTATTTCTACATTTATGGAGACACACTCCGATTCTTTAATTTTTAAAGTAGGTATAAATATAAAGAGATCACCTCATTTGGCATCCCTTTTTATTATTAATAAAAAAGAAAGAGGAATCGCCTTCTAGTTTAATAATTAGAATAAATTTGATCATTCTATCTTTCAATACATGTATTACGGAATACTAAAATAGCCTTGTCTATTCAATCTGTTTATATCATCAATCGCGGAGACGAAACCTCTACTGCTTTTTTGATACCATATAAGTGCTTGATATTTATCCACATCAGTACCATAACCACGTTCATAAAACCTGGCTAAATTATATTGTGCTTGAGAAAAATTTTGCTCTGCAGCTTTTAAAAACCATTTGAATGCCAAATCGTAGTTAACACCAACAATCTCCCTGTGTAAATTTGGATACCCTTCTCGGTAAAATATGCCAAGACGATTTTGACTATACACATCTCCACGGTCTGCCAAATAAAGGAATTCTTCCTCAGCTTCTTGGTACTGTCCATTAGAAAATAGCATTTCACCAATTCGAGCATATGCAACTAGTATACCATTTTTCCTCGCTTGCATACACCATTCCATCGCAATATTTTGGCTTTTGTCATCACCAAGAGCCCAAAATATATCTCCGAGCTTAAGCTGGCTTTTAGTGATTCCTAATGCCGATGCAGTCCCCAACCATAGAACAGCTTCATTAAGGTAAAATGCTCTAGAGTACAGACAACCAATAGTATAAATAGCCTCAGCGTCTCCGCTAGTTGCCTTCTCAATAATATCACTTCGGACGGCTATTTTGCTATCTATTTAAATATGTTGGATATAAATTTAAGAAAACTAGCAATTTTGCTAACCTTTCAATGCTTGAATATATTTTTCATCAACAATCTTGTCGTGAACATCTTTAAAGATAGTCATGAATAATAAGCTGAATTGTTTGTAAAAGAAAAAAAAAAGAGTATAAAATTAAATAAAATAAGACAGACGTTCAGATATAGCACGTCTAGCGAAGTTAATCTATATTTTGCTCTTTGTAATCTATATTAAGAACACTAGAAATGTGGTCATCCTATTTTCACAACTAATATATGTGCTTAAAATGTGGTTATAAGCAGAATCTACTTTATGTTGTTGCTTGTTGCTCAATTGCATCTGATATATTAAGAGGGGATTCAGTGTATATGAATTCACATTTAGCTAGGTAAAACTCAACATTCTTCTTTAAAGAAATCTTTATTTGACACTGAGCGTTTTCTTTCTTAAATAATAATAACTATAACATCAGCACAAGGATGGTATATGATGAACTGTAAAATATAGCTAGGACACTAATTATCAATGTCAGTTAAACAAGAGAGCAATATGATAGTATTTAATAACTATATTTCAAAAGTCATCAGAAAAGTAAAAAGTATTATACAGCTGGGAGAGGGTATATGCATATGCTTTTTTTTTTTATTATTTTTTCATAAATAAAGAAGTACACGTCATTAAAAATGCGCATAAATAAATAGCATGAGGTACATGTAGTTTATATCTAGTAATCAAACATCTTTAACATCAATTGTCATTAATTTCCTCATCAGTAAGTCTTCTTATGTGCTTGATTACGGTTTTTTTCCATGAAAACATCTTTTGTGTCTTTTTAAAGAATAGTTTCAATCCATTGGGTGTAGTTGGGCAGCGTACGGAAAAGTAAGATCGTTTGGTATAGATATCGTGATCAATTGAATATAATGCTTCAAAGAAGATCTCACCGCCTTGATAGGAAAGTATTCACGTTATTAAATTAATTCGCTTTCAACTTTGTAGAAGCGCAAACTTACCGAAGAATCTGACATAAAAAACTGGGATTGGCATACCATCATCGTTATAAGTCACGCGGTTATATTGAATAATAGCCTTCATTCCTTTGATCATCTTATTTTCATCCCCAGCCTTTTTTGTTACAGTACAGTTATATTGAATACCTCCCGAAAATTCCACCAGTAACGGCACCAATTTATTATCTCGAACACCGAATCCAACACCGTCCCACTTTGATGATCCTGTATGCATTGTTTCCTTCTCCAGCCTAATATCTCTTAGTCGCTTAAACCCAAATAGATTAATACGCAAGTTACCATTTAAGATCAATAATATCATTGCTTGTCAGGAACAGACTATTGAGGATGACAATAGTGGTTTGGATGGCAACATTTCTCTCTAAATTTTTCTGAGTTAACGGGTTATTGGGACTATCCATCAAATTCAAGCTATACAAGACAGTTAAGTAAATTTAAATATACAACGATGAATATATGAATGCAAATATACTTACAAATGCGTGCCTAGTACTTCAACAAAGTTGACATCTTCATACTCTATCAAATCAAAGGTCTCATTTTCGGGTATTACTGATTTTCTAATGATCCTTCTCAATGCAATGGAACTGGATGTACCCGTTTCAATCTTGTTTAAAAGCAAGTTGCAATAGTGTGTCAATTCATAATTAGTTAAATTTGTTGCTTGTTTGGCTTCTTCCAGCTCTTCAGGTTCCATGAAGTCGACAGCGATCTCCGAAACACCTAGATGATCAATGTCCAACACTGAATTGTCTTCAATCCTATCATAAAAAGTATATTCCAATTAAACTATATGTTGCCTAGACGTTTAATCGATTCCCTTACTCATTATTAATTGAATGGACCGTCTTGTTGATACTTTCAATTGTATTGGATTTCGACTTTATAAAACAAAATGAAAATAAATGACCAAGAAGCAACCTTATTTATGATAGATAGATTACCTTCTTGGAAATAGCCTCCACCTCTTCACAGATATCACTATTAACACGAAGCATTGCTTCGACCCTTCTTTTCAAAGCACTTGATGCTCCTTCTTCTTCCCCTCTTTTCTTCCAATAGTCATCGTATTGTTTTTTGAATTCTGTACCTTCGCGTTTTCGATCCTGTTAAATGAAAACTGAATGCTTAGTATTTCTTAAATGTCGCCTTTAATTGCTGTCATTGATTACTTTAAACTTCTTTAGTGCATGAAGGACATCGTTCTTGTTTTTTGCTTTATCCGCAAAGTCGGTCAATAAAGACGAATAAACTGTATTTGTGCTTCCAATATTATCTTTGAACTGAGTCGCAAAGTCAAAGTAATCATATGGTGATTCAAGACCGGCTGCCTTGTCTAGCCATTCGTGATAAATTGTATTGTTGTCAATAACTTTGAACATGTAAAATAAATTTAAATTTACATACATGCTCTGCACTTTTTTACTTTAAAAAAAAAATAGGACTGGATGATGTCAGTTTTTAATATTAACCAACCATTGGTCAGAGAGATAAATCATGCATTGCTCGAATAAGAACAAACCTTTTTATCCTTTCTATTTCCGGTCAGAATTGGTAAAAACCATGGACTTCAGGCAGAGAAATATTGTTTTTGTTGTTAACAATGATAACCAGCCTTGATCACAAAAAATTAAAACATTGGCATTTTTATGGCCTTTTATATACTTTTTTAATACAAGTACTAAACGACTGAGATACATGACTAATTGTATACTAAAAGAGAGAAAAAAAACTTGGTATTCATTTACTCTTTATCCTTTTATATATTGAACTGCAAGTCTTGAACTGTAATTTGAAGAATTGCTGAGGATAGCATTTAGAGTTTCGGAGAAAACCAAATCTGTGGCACTCAAGTGAGAACGCCACTAGTCGACGTGAATCAACTGTCGTAACATCGATATTTTCGAGAATCTGATGAATGTCTTAATTTTATCCTGTTCGATTCGTATGAAATATGGAAGTTCACAAGTAGGTGTCTCATAGTCTACTAATTTAATGGAAAGATAAGTTGCAGTGATTTCCTTAAGCAAATTAGATCTCAGATGACGTCATTCCATATTTTTTTCCAATAAAAACAACTGCAAAATTTTTTATTAACACACTCTTTACAACTTGGCAACAGTAAATAACAGTATAATACCTAGTTAACATGTCAACAGATGGTTTCAAGCGATTATACTGTCTCCTCTCCTAAGTTACCAGGCGTAGAGCCAGGGTAATGATGAGTCTTGCTTGAGGCATAACCCTTCTGTAAGGCTTGTTGAGGATTTATTGGAAAGAAAAAAATAACGGCATAACACTTGATTACTATTTCAACAAATGGTTTTAAACGGTTATGCTGTCCCCTCTTCTAAGTCACCAGGTGTAATGCCAGGCTGATGACGAGTTTCACTTGAGGCGTAACCCTTCTGTGAACTTGTAGAGGTTTTTTTTTCTGTGCAACAGTTGTTTATAAAAAATGGCTAAAAGGCGAACAGTAGAAAATAAGTAAGGACGTGGCAAGCGCTTCTTATCATTATTATTATTTTTTGTTTTATTTTAGAATTAGATATCCCACAATGGGGTCTGGAAGTCAGCTTTTTTAAATGGATATTGTTTTTTTCTCAGGATGTGGATAAAAATACTAAAACGCACCGAAACAATGCACCCATTAATAAAACTGTAGAATATTGTCAATAATATCTTTAGTTTAGAGCTACAAATGTTGTTTGCTTAAATATATGTTCAATTTAGACTGTGTTGCATTGTATATAGTGGATAACTGTTGAGTGCATACACTTATTGGTATAATAACAACAGTGGGGTTGTATATATGGCCATTCAAAATACAAAAGGGAAATTTTTCTTTGTGCGAAATAAATAGAATTCTACTTTTTCTCATCTGCAAATTTATCACTACGCCATTAATGCTTCTGGGCATCATTATACAGTGTGTATAATATACTATGCTTTACTATGCTTTACTCTAAAATAAAATAAAATAAAATAAAACTTCTGATTGTATGCATTTTCTTCAATGATTTATATACAAACAAGCTTTATTAAGAATGACTTTATTTTAGAAATAAAAAAGCGATGAATTATGAGTATGGATGCATTTTGTGTTTGTTTTGTTTCTTAAAAGATCACGGTTTTATCATCTGATAGTTGCCAAATATTTTTACATATGATTTCGACTTCCACATTACAAAGGTAGTATTGATCTTGCGTCACTCTCACATCCAATGGACCCGATTTCAAACAGTTGAGTACCTTTTTCCCTGTTTCAGTCAGAATGTTGTATTGCACCTTCCATATTTCCTTTGGATTGTACGAGAAACTTGAGCGGAAAACAAAGAGGTGAAATGACTTGAATGTGTGTTGAGGAAAATCAAACTTGTATTCGGCTGATTTCTCGCTCGTCTTCCATGATATTTCATTCACATTTGGTAAGCAGTGACTGATGTACGCCTTTACATTAGGTCCAGCATCACGAACATGTAGTTCTAATCTCCGTAGACGAGAATACTTGAAAGCGTTGTATTTGTTATTGTCGCTGATGACAATCTTACATTTATCGCTCTTAATGTCCAGTGTTTCAACTCCATTAAAGGTGAATAAGAGTTTATCAAGCTCTAGATGTATACCATTTAGCCTGTTTGATCCAAATAAATAGATTGACTTGACATTGGGCAAGGTGATTGATTTGTGACATATATATTTCGTGTGCTTTAATTCAATAAATAGTGTGTTGAGAAAAGTAAGCGATTGGATAAAGCGTAGGTCTTTTAGGGTTTTAAACATATCATATTTGCTTTTACTACTGTAGAATCCGATGCTGGTAAGGTGTAGAGAGACTTGACGCATGCATCCAATAAAATTATCGAAAAGCTTTGGCTCAATTTTTACAGATAAGAGCCGTGGTACTACTCGTGTCATAAATTCTGGCAGCTGCTGATGATATGCTCGATACGTTAGTACTCCCTCATCGATAGGTGTGTTGGAACGTGGTATTCGCATAACAGAATTCATATCAAGTGATTTTAGGTTGGGGTATTTTTTATCGATATATTGAAGTAGGAGGTAATTCTGGTCATAAAACTTTATATTCCCCTTCATCTTGAAAGACAAGAGGCTGTTTGCTGGTTCGATCGACGGTGAAACATAGTTGTCTGAATTCATTTCTAATTCTGTATACTTGAAGTTGAGCGATTTCAATTTTGGGCATTTCTGATGCAATTCTTCCATAAAGTTGATATTGACCTTGAACCAGCCAAGTTTCAGTATTTCCAGTGAAGGTAGGTTCTTTAAGCAAGAGAATAGGTTGATGTCGACATAACCTTTCTTTGTAAAGTAGAATTCATCTAAAGAAAGGAACGAAAGACGAGTAAAGGGAACGTCTTGAATAAGCAAAGGAATCAATTTGTGACACCGTCTAATGTCATGCACCTCCAAGTTATCTTTGAGTACTTTAACGCGTTCCAAGTCAGCAGGTTCGATTTCAGGATCGAAGAAGGTAGACTCTCCCGTATATAATTCCTTGAGATTAGGGAAAATGGTTGGTATCTGTGGGAGGTAATTCTCCTGCGCGAATTGAAGCTTCATACTAAGTATTTTGACTCTTGATCCGTCGAGTTGTCCATCTCTAAAGCGCTGAATCATTTTTCCAATATGGTGCCGTGGGATATGTATTTCTTCAAAGAGTTTTCTATGATAGACCACTTTGTACAGTTTACGACAGGTTTTGACAAGGCTTAGCTTGGAATAGAATCCCAAATAGCCAGCAATTTCTAAGAGTAATTCATCTGGAAGCCTTTCCAACATGATCAATACCGTATATCATAGAAGTTTTACTTTGTGTTCTTCTCTTGTATATTAATAGCTCCTTCTCTCCTTTTTTTTCGAAACAAAAGAAAGAAGAAAGAAGAAGAAAACAATAATAATAAAAAAATCTTTTATTTATTTTTTTATTATTTACAAATTTAGATTAGTGCTTGGGGAAATCATACTCCTTTTATGCTAATAACCAAAGACTATGTTTGACCCTGCCTCTTTAAAAAAATATTCAGTGAGGACGATCAATAAATATATTAATAGATTAAAGCGCGTTGGGATTGATAAAGTTTCCATTTTATTAGAAGATTATAGAGAAAAAAAAAACTTTATTTTATTTTCTGTTTTTGGTGTTCTCCTTAGACAATCAAAATGTAGTTCACCAAGCACCAAAAACTTTATATTTTGATTGGACAGTTTATAACAAACAAACAAACAAACAAACAAACAAACAAGCAAGCAACATATAAATAACTACTTTGCATAATTTTATATATTTTGAAGTATTATTTATCGAGTTAACTTGCTTTCACTACCTACATCGTTACCCTCCCCCTAAACCGTGAAACATACATACATTAAATAGTAGCAATATATGCTCTTTAATATAATTTGTTTGGCTCACCTTCCCTCTCCTCCTCCCACCTCCTCTACCTGCATTTATCCTTACATGTAAGTATCCTTGATTATTGAATCAGTTAACTAAAATGGCTTCTGTTATGATACGGCAACTGATCACTCCATACTTAATAATAAAAAGCACGTATTTTATATCTTGAAAAATCCTCTTGGATCAACTTTTTTAAAATAGCATATTGGCTTAATCAACATATTCCATTAGATAAAAATAAGGGACTGAAACTAAAGTAATCCTTTCCCCTTTGTTTCAAAACAAATCATACTCCTTCTGTTTTCCGATAGGTTGTATCATGGCACACAAAATCCATCAATTAGAAACATGATATTCCCTTTATTCAGAGTGGAAAGACCTTGTTCAGTGTTTTTATGTCGAATGTTTAGCAAAAACATATCCAAAAAAAAAAAGAGAGACAAGCTCAAAATTTTAAATCACGTCAAATTTTGCGTAACATTTATGTGCATAAATATAAAGACTACCAGGCATGTCTACGCTTATTTCCATCAGAACTAATGATTATGCTGTGCAATTAACTTTTCTATCTATTATTATGTTATTGTGGGTATACAGCTATTTGTGATACTGTTTTATTCAAAAAAAAAATGAGAAAATGTCTTTAACTGTTAATTATAAATGCTATCATCACCAGTCTTATCCGAATTAACACTTTGTTTCGAAAGATGTCTTTTATTGATTTCATGTAACGCATCATGCTTTATTTTCGGATTTTCCTAACGAAAAAAAAAAGAAGTGGTACATCCTCTATTTTATTTTTAGATATCAATAATTATATATATATTAAGTTTCTATAATTGAATAAACTCTCTTTGACCCCAACCATGGCCTATAATTGAAACCGTAGAATAGTGTAAATAATAAATGTACTTTATGCTTTTAATAAAAAGATAAAAGATAGCTTATTCAACCAGTGTAGATCTAATTATGTTCTTTTATCATTAATTTACATCCAAAAATAAACACATGAGAAGTCCTAACTTCATTTTTAATCACCAACAGATCAATTTCATTTTAGCACTCAAGAATAAAAAAAACCAAGATCTTGAGTTTATTTCTTTATTTGTCAAAATCCTGTTTGGTGATTATCCAGGTGCAAGTTTTCAAATGCTTTTTTTTTTATTAAACGCCTGTTTCAACTTTCCTCTCTCCTTTACCTCTTATCCTTTTTTTTTGAAGATCGCATTACTTGAAATAGAAATTGCTGGTATTCAAACTGGATGATCTTTTAGTATGATAAAAATATATATAACATCGTTTTCTATTTTTTTCGATTCATAAATAAAAACAGCTTGTTCTAATCCACCGGTAAAAAAAAGATAAGACGGCGAAATAGTTACCTCTGGGCCGGATTCTAACGCATGGCTTTTTGTCAATTGTTGGAAAACATTACGGTAAAAAGGGTTTTTTAGATTTTTTTTTCGCTCGTGTCCTAATGGCTTTTTGTTTTCCTTCACTATCATTTTATTTCTTCGGATGGCGTTTTATGAAATGAAAAGGGCCTTTGGTGTACATCAGACTTTATAATTTCAACAAAGATAGATACTTATCACCAATAGAGACATCTTTAACTGAAGAACCAATCTCTAGTCCTCGTAAGCAGTATACTAGTCTATTATGTGAGAAACATTTAATACAAGTCTAAACAAGAGTACTATGTGCTTTTAATGGGTTGCTTGTTTGTTCCTGAAGTCTTCTAGTGTTCTTATAATAGTTAATAACTAAAGCCACAAATAGACACTTTTTCTTAAAAAAAAAAAGATAACGTGATTAAATATAAAACTTGCTAATTATACGTCAATTTATAAACCGTACTAAACTTTAGAAGGGTTGATGATACCGATAATTTTAATGAACTATCCAACATAAATAAAGGATCAAGTTGAAACGAACTTATGTCGTATAGGTATATTACACTTATTCTCTCCTCATTGTTTTTACCTCATTGACATTAATAGCAACAAACTCATAATAATAATAGATAATAAAATAAGTGGATACGTGATTGTTCTACAGAAAAGAAAAGAAAATACCAGCATTAAGCTGTTCCGTGTGTTACTATCTGTTAATTGACCTTTTCTTTTTTACATATATCTGATATAATCATGCTTGAACCAAGTACATAAAATAAGTGTTTTTATACATTTATATTAGCTGTATAATATTTTTAACTATAAAAATATGCACCAATTACCACCAATCATATATTTAAATCGTAGCAGCATTAAAGAACGTGTTTATTCGACTCATCTTTTTAATTCTTAAAAATCACCTTAAGCCAAATTTGTACTGATTTTTTTTTTCATTCGAGAAAATGAAATGTGATACAATTGACTGATTTCATACTCCAATGTATCCGTCCATGGGAAAAAATATATTTCTACAAAAACTGTCAATTGGAAAAATACCTAATCTCACAAGGTAAAGAAGGGAAGTTTCTTTTTATTTTTGTTGTAAAGATCTTTTTTAGTAAAAGCAGCTCCCAACAATATAAATTTTAAAAAGAAAATACTTGCACCAAAAACAAATCTTTTTGCCAATTTTATAATAATCGAGAAGGAAAGGGAGCGAGTGAAGGGGTATAATGGAGAGTAAATAATACCCAATATTAAGAAGGATATTTCATAGCAAATGCACAGCGATCATCATTTGTCAATAAAAACTGATGATCGGATCCTTCTTCGAGAACAATTTCACAGCAAACAAAATTCTCAACATTATGCATTTTTAGTCTGACCATATCATGATCGAGAATGATATCCATGACTTGGTTCACTCCTAGAACCAATGCAAACCCGTAAAACTCGAAATAATGCGTTAGATCTAGAGAATCCCATAGTGATTGCCACCTTATTTCTTCTGTTGATCACAGCCACAACATTAACCACAAGCTATCATGAATGGAATTTGCTCTACCCTCCGATCTTTGGGCATCAAATATAGTATTAATATTAATCCTCCAGTAGGTGCCAGAAGAATGCAACTTACGATAGATATCAGCACTTCCAACTCGTTTCTTAAAGTCTTGCAATTCTGTATCATATAAAACCGACAAAAGCAGTGGAACCAATTGAAGATGCCGCACTAGATCGTCAACTAGTTAAACTCAAGACTAACATTGATGAAAACTTTGATGGACATACTGAAGGTGATGAAGTTTATGAAGTGATTCTTGAAGAAGGCTCAGACCACCAATTCGTATTGGCAAATAATGTTATCGTTCATAATTGTACCTGTCATATATGGACTTTAAATATATATTGCTCGTCTTGTGCCAATAATCAAACAATGGCTTTTATTTTTCTAAATTGTATTAGTAAATTGTATTGAAGACATACACTCCTTTGAATAAGATAAGTTCACCTATTTCTATTAGCTGACAATGTAGTGGTACATGATTGTACACTTTTGTTAATCTAAGTATATCCGATTAATAATGCCCTTTTCCTAATATTAAAGTCAATAGAATAAAAAACCATGCATTCATGATCAATCTCTTTTATCAAAATGAAGCAGTTTAGATAGCAGTTTCTTTTTTTTTTTTTAACTTTTACATTTAGAACAAATGTTTTATTTCAACATTTAATAAGAAAATTGCGTTTTATATGGGGAATATACAAAATAAATAGAATTGGGAAACTTTTTTCATTTAAGCCTTGGCAGACATGGCAATGATAGCCTCTTCAATGCGCTGACCGTATTCAGCATCAGCACGCTTGAAGTGAGCAAGTTGGCGCTCTTGGATGTGCTTCTTGGCGTTCTTGAGGTGACCAGCAATGTTGTTGACAAGGTCGGTCTTTTCCTCAGCGGGCATCAAGCGGTAGAGGTCACCAGCTTGGACGAAATCAACGTCAGTGCGCTCGTAGTCGAAACGGCCAGTGGCGCCAGCGATCTCCTCGGGAGTGTAGGTGGTGCCAACAACGTTGGTTTGATAAGGTCCATTAAGGCTGTTAGGCTCGTAATTTGCACTTGAGCCACCGTTTCCATTGACAGCCATGGCACCATCACGCTGATGGTTAGCAACACGAGAGTGAGGCTGGTTGATAGGGATCTGAGCATAGTTGGCACCCAAACGATGACGGTGGGTATCGGGGTAAGAGAAGAGACGACCCTGCAACATACGATCGGGAGAGACATCGATACCGGGAACGGTGTGAGAAGGAGAGAAAGCAGCCTGCTCGGTTTCGGCAAAGTAGTTTTCGGGGTTGCGGTTCAAGGTCATCTTACCAACGGGGATAAGAGGGTAATCCTATTGAAACATGTGATGAGAATTTTTTTTTCTTTTTGTAAATTTTCCATGTTTGGCCATTTTTAACCCCACACCACAATTTTTTTTTTTTATGCAATTCTTTTTTTTACAAAAAAAACTAATAGTCTTACCTTGTGAGACCAAACCTTAGTGACATCGAAGGGGTTGAAGCGGTACTTCTTGGCATCTTCAGGCTCCATAACCTGGACAAAGACGTTCCAGCTGGGGAAGTCACCCTTCTCGATGGCATTGAAGAGATCGCGGGTAGCATAATCAGGATCAGAACCAGCGAGTTGACCAGCCTTATCAGCCTTCAAGTTCTTGATACCCTGGTTGGTCTTGAAGTGCCACTTGACGTACTTGAACTTGCCCTGTTCGTCAACGAGCTTCAAGGTGTGAGAAGAGTAACCGTTCAAGTGACGGTAACCATCGGGGGTACCACGGTTGGAGAAAAGGATGGAGACCTGATGGATGGATTCAGGAACGAGAGAGAGGAAATCCCAGAAGGCATCGGGGTCACCACAGTTGGTTTGAGGGTTTCTCTTTTGGGTGTGGATGAAATCAGGGAACTTGGAGGGGTCACGGATGAAGAAGACGGGAGTGTTGTTACCAACCATATCCCAGTTACCTTCCTCAGTGTAGAACTTTACGGCGAAACCACGGGGATCACGAGCGGTATCAGCACTACCCTTCTCACCACCGACGGTGGAGAAACGGAGGAAGACGGGGGTCTTTTTACCAATGTTGCTCAAGAACTTGGCCTTGGTAAGGTGGGTGATGTCGTGAGTGACCTCTATATAGAACAAGAAAAATGAGTATAAAAAGAACTGTTTACAATAAGGGAATTTTAATCTATTTCTTACCAAAGACACCGTGAGCACCAGCACCCTTGGCGTGGACAACACGTTCAGGGATACGTTCTCTGTCAAAGTGAGCTATTGTAAAAAAAAAAAAAGTTGAATTGGTTAATAAAGCATTGCTTGACACATTTGATTACACCATCACTATCTTTATCTCTTTTTTATTGTTATAGTACTTCAAATAGATACATACCAAGCTTGTCGATCAAGTTGAAATCTTGGAGAAGGCTATTTCACGATACAATCCATTTTTGTTTAGTCA
>VCJJ01001421.1:113016-123487 GCA_024139415.1 Backusella tarrabulga
ATACAACATACGCAAAGCTCTTTTATCACTGGTGATTTCAACCGTCAATGCATCTTTACTTAAGGTAGTAAAAAGATTATATTGAATAAAGCGACTGACAAGTGTAGGGAACTGTCCGTTTGAATGGGCAATCACCATGGCATGATCCCACATATTGTTTTCGATTGCCTTTTCAATGGCTCCCTCACGGTTACCAACGATCAAGTAATGTTCAATATCGTTCAATACACTCTTCACCTCCTTTGGCAATACAGCCTGTTTATCAACATCCATGGCTTCTTTGGCTTCTTCGTCATCCTCTTCATCCTTCTTCTCCTCTTCTTCAAGTGTGACCTTGTCCAACTTTTCCAAAACAGATGTGATATCCTCTGAAGCAGGTTTTAATAAACCAAGAATAGCTTGATCCAAGGCACCACTTTAATAAGTGTTAGAAAGAGACTAATTTCAAATAAAGTAGCACTTACCCGTCACCTAATTGACCTTGTTCTGTCAACATCAAATTCACCAACTTGTACAACAAGCCCTCCTTTCCCTTAATAAAACCACTTGCGTTCTTTTTCTTTTCTTCAATATCAACAGATTCATTCAACAAATTCAATTGGTTAAATTCTTGAAGCGAAGCCAATGCACCATCCTTTTTATCATCCAAAGGTGTACGCAAATTTTGAATTTCTACAATATGTCTAAGTAAAAGAAGACCAATACTATAAAACAAACTCTTACCTGGTGTGAAACTAAAGTTGTTTGGCATCATGGCCGATAAATTAGCAGCAGGTGTTGTTGAACGTGAGATACCAGCCAATGGACGACCACACTCACAACAAAACTTGGCCTTTGGCTTGTTTTCACCTTCGCATTCGGGGTCAGGACAGGATACAAGCTGGGGTCGAGGTGATGCAATGCGCTCGGTGGCGGGTGGTGGCACTGTGGCGGATCGTTCAATGGGTGTTTCCTGTTGTAATGTAAATGGTGTGGAAGTGACGGCGATGCTGTTTGCACGTTTTTGATCTTGGTACAATCCACCCTTGGGTGGTGGTGGCATTACTGCTTCGTTGGTGTAGTTTCCGGTGGCAAAATTAACGGTCTCTTCTTGCTCCGTCGTTGCTTCTAATCCCCCATTGAATGGCTCATATCCTTGTTGCTGATAATCTTGGGTAGGCTCATATCCCATCATTGTAACCTCGTTTCCTTGTTCATAACTTTGGTAATTGATAGGTTCGTACCCTGTTGTAGGCTCGAAACCATTGATGTGCTCATGGCCCTTACTAGGTTCATAAGCTGTAGTAGGCTCATAAGATGCAGTAACTTCAACAGGTTGGTAACTAGCATTGGGATCATATGTTGCGTTAACATCATAAGCAGCGTTAAAATCGTATGAAGTATTAGGATCATAAACACCATTGGGATCATGGGTAGTATTAGGATCATAAGCAGCGTTGAAATCATAACTAGCATTAGGGTCATAGGTGGAAGTAGGTTCATAGGTGGTGGTGGTAGCAGTGGTGGGCTCATAGCCAGTAACGGCGGTAGGCTCATAGGCAGTAGGTTCGTAGCTATTTACAGGAGTAGGTTCATAGCCATTAACAGCAGTGGGCTCGTAGCTAGTGACGGCGACAGGCTCATAGCTATTCATAGTGGGAGGTTCATAGTTATTAACGGCAGCAGGCTCATAACTTGAAGTGAGCGTCGCTACACTCTGCTCCACAATACTAGCACTCTCATCATTACTTTGAGGAACCACTGCAACACTCTCTACCTCTTTACTAATTACACCCGTCTCCACCACTGGCTCAGCCTCATTTACAAGATTTTCGGCTGTTAGAGTTACCACCTGTTGATCCATAACCTCAGTGCTAGCATGGGTTATAAACTCCTTTGTACCCTCGTTACCCAATACCAAATCATCCAAATCATTCAATTCTATATTCGTCTTTTCGGCAGCATCCTCCAACTCGAAAATAGGTGTGGATGTGTCATTCATACCGGACTGGTAAGAAACAGGTGTATCTGTGTGCTCAATCACGGGCTGTAGATGGGTTTTGGGTCCCTCCTGTTGGTGGCTATAGTCAAATTGAGCTTGTTCCTCTGGCTGTTGTTGTTGCTGCTGACTATAATCAAAAGTGAGCTGTTCTTCTGGCTGCTGCTGCTGCTGCTGGCTATAATCAAAAGCAAGTTGTTCTTCTGGCTGCTGCTGTTGACTATAATCAAAAGTAAGTTGCTGGTCTGGCTGATGCTGATAAAAAGTAGATAAATCAGGCTGTTGCTGCTCAGTTTCTTGAATGGTTGCTGCTGCTGCAGGTGGAGGAGGAGGAGGAATAGTTTGCTGTTGATATTGCTGATCCTGCTGTTGGTATTGATATTGTTGGGAATCGTATTGATTCTGTTGAGGATCGTATTGATTCTGAGGAACATACTGATCCAATTGTTGCTGGTTAGGATCATATTGCTGTTGTAAGCCTGTGATTGCATCGGTAGCAGGGACAGCAGCAGCGACGGGATTATAATTCTGATACATATCATTGTACTGTTGCTGAGTTAAATCGGACTGTTGGTGCACCTGCTGTGGTTCTACTTGCGAAGATGGTGCATAATTGTTTTGATCGTAATAACCCTGTTGATTGTAATACTCAGCATACTGCTGGTTAGCATCGTATTGCTGGTTGGGGTCGTATTGAAACTGCTGAGGGTCATAACCGTATTGTCTGATATCCACTTCCTGATTGGTGTTAGGATCATAAAAGTGCAACTGGTTGTATTCATCATAATAATAATGCTTATTAATATCAAATGTCTCCCATTGTTGTTCCTGCTGCTGTTGCTGTTGCTGTTGCTGGTTAGGATCATATGCCTGTGTTAAGGTTTCTGGCTGTTGCTGATGCTGATGCTGATTGTCAAAAAAGGATGAGGGAGTTGTAGATGCTTGAGGAGGTTGCTGGTCAAAGAAGCTAGAGGCATCTTGAGCCGGTGACGCGTTATTCGCCAAGGGCTGCTGAACAACAGATGAGAAGAGATCAGGTCCGCTGTCATCCCCAAACAAGGCAGAGGCATCGCCTGCAATCTTCTTTTCTTCTGCTTTATTGGCACTTTCTTTGGTGGCCATTGAGCTATACAAATATTATTTTGTTAGAGGAATATATTTATAAATACAAGCAAGCCTACTCGTTTTTTCAGTTACTACTATTATTATTTTTAAAAGCAAAAAAGCTTTCTCGTTTTTCCGTATATTAAATAGAATAATATACAAAATATAGCAATAACAATAATAATAACCAAAAAAAAGAGGCTATTTTTTTTACTGTGAAAGTAAATAATCAAGTTATTTACAATAAACAAATAAACACACCTTTTTATCAAGTAAAAGAGAAGAAAAAGTTATATAGTAACAAAAAGCAGCAGGATAGATAAAAAGGAAAAAAAAAAGGCATCGGACACTGAAAAAGAGGATATCGTTGGTTTATTTGGATTGGTTGGAAAATGTATATCATTATTTTAAGCTTTTATGGAAGTATTATTGTTAGTCGGTAAAGGAGGCTCATCAGTTTGAATATGTCTTAATAAGTCCTCTGCTTTAATCATCATTGACTCTGCTCTTGTCTTTCTACGGTCCCTTCTGTTCTTGGACGTCACTGTCATCTCACCGGATCGGAGTTTTTCTAATAAATTGTCCATAATATCTTTGTCATCGTCGTTTTGATTTTCAGGTGTCACTAATAAATGTAATTTTAACATTATATTGCCATTGTATTTATACCCTTCTCTTCCGTATATACCTTTTGTATCTAATAGTCTTCTCTGCTGTTTACGCTGCTCTTGGTACTCCTTTTGCTTCTCCAACTGTGCCTTCTTTTTCTCTTCATGCTCAATATCCGATTTCGCCTTTTGCCAACTTGACATGAACGTGGAAAAGATGCCAAAAAATTCATCAGGTTTCATATCGCTTGGATTCTCTCCGAAATAGGAAACAACATCTTTATATGCAATGTCCATGGAAGTGTAACGTATCTCTAGCTGATCAAATCGCTCCATCGCTTTGTCACGGAACAGAATCATATTTGCCTTCTCCTGTTCTTCAAAATGATCATACTCCAATTCATGGATAAGAGTTTGAAGTCCTACGCGTAATTCATTGTAGTCCTTGATCAGGTCTTGAATGGTAACTAATAAAACGGATAATTTGATGAATAAAAGGGGGTCCAATAGGTCTATATATATATTGCTTTTACCTCTGCATGCTTCTTTACAAAGTGAAAGGTCATTTAATAAATGCTCATTGATGGTACCAAATTGGTCTTCAATCATTGTGATTAAAAAGTGCAATAATGTAGTATCGTTACTTGATGCTCTCGTATCTACCAGCTAAAAAGCGCGACAAAAAATGAAGGGAATAAAAAAAATAAGGAGAAATGTACAGAAAATATATGTTTTGTACCTGCATTTACCTTATTAATACTAGCAATACGAATACCAAATGCGCCACCTTGGAAGTTTGTACCGTTTAAAAAATTACCCACCAACAAGATGAGCTATCCAATTGTTATGATGAGTAAAGAAGACACTATATCGATAGTTAAATTAAAAGGTACTTACATTGAGTAATTCTTGGAAAGATGTGGATTCCTTTAATTGGGTCGATGCATCCATAACATAACTCATATTCTTACCCAATTGGGTAATACGTTCATTGAAGGTTGTCATAAATAACATGTTTGTGATTCTTTCTTTAAGACGATCAATCGTAATGATCTAATAAGGGTAATAAATATCGTGTTTTCTTTTTTTTTAAAAAAATGTTTTTAAAGAAATACTATACCTCTGCACAGAACTGGTCTGCCTTTGACAGACTTTCCAAATCTTCTTCGGATGCTGTCTTTACAAAAACAGACAGTTTACCCATTTCGTCATGAGATGGGATATTGGAAAGCAGATTTCTCAAGAGCACTTCTGTACACCACTTTTTATCAAACTCAAGAAGCTTGTTTTTGAATGCTTGAAAGGTGATGTTCTTTATCTTGGAAAGCACAGTGATATCTATCGGAATGTCAGACTTCAACCTAAAATACAACAAACTCAAAACTTACTGATATTATATGCCTTTCTAGAATCAATGATATAAATCTCTGGTCTCTTTTCCTCTTGCTTCTTCTTTTTCTTTTGCTTTTGAATCACTCTTTGTGCAAACACACGCTCCATGTTCTCAAAGATACCCTTGGTATCAAACAACTGCTCCATTTCTTCGTCTCGTTCAGAGGCTTTGATCCATACTGTGGATTGGATCGTCGGGAGCTTTTGCCATTGCAACTGTCGGGTTTTGACACTAGGTAAATGGTTGAGCTGTTTACGTAGAATTGCTGAGGTTAAAGAGGATCCACCAGGTGCATTTGGTGGCGGTGGAGGTCCTGGTGGTGGGGGCGGTGGCGGTGGCAATGGCGCGGTTGATGTATCTTTTTGTTGTGAATTGACTTTTTCTGCGGTTGGTTTTGTTGTGGTATAAGTTGATGAAGGCTGTGAAGGAGGTGGTGGAGGAGGTGGTGGTGGTGGCGGCGGTGGCGGTGGAGCCCCAGCATTTGGCATGAAGGAATCATTACTCAAATCAGCTATTTCCATCGATTTAATTGAAATAGAAGATCCATCAGAAGATGTCACAGGTTTATCAGCCAGAGTAGGAATATCTTGTTCTGGTTGGGGACGAGCGATTTCAGAATCAGTTTTGGCAGCCTTGGGTTCAATGGGAAGGAAAACTTCAGTGCTTTCGATGTTTGGCGTCTTTGACAATGGCCTTTCGATTGATGTTCCATTTTCTCCCTTGTTTTCTTCTTCAAGTGATACACCATCTTGGGACAGCACAATTGTGGATGCAGGTGTTTCTTCTATTGTTGGTGTCGATGCTACTGTGTTTTCTAATGCCTTGGTTTCTGATGATGCTATATATAATACTGCCTTGGTTTCTGATGATGCTATATATAATACTGCCTTGTCTAATGATACTGTTTCCTTTGATTCTGTTGCCTGTTCTTTTTCTAATCCCTTCGGGATCTTCTCTACCTTTCTTACTTTAGAAAACATTTCTTCTCCAAATGCAGTCTTATTCATCTCCTTTTGAACAACTGAAGTTCTTTCAATCAGAACCTCGTTTGTGGAAGGAATCCTGTCTTCTTCTTCTGACTGAACGATGATCCTTTTTCTTCGATTATTCTGTCTTGGCGTGGCCGAACCCATCAAAGGCATGGTACCAGGTAGCACAAACTCACCTAAACCAGTAGATGAACCGAATTGACGAGCTAATTGAATCTTGAATTCTTCTGACAATCCTAAAGCCATAGACTTGTGTTTTTGCTGTTCATTGGATAATCTGCGACCTTCCAAGCTTTCTTGTGCACAAAGGCGTCCGAATGACTTTCGTTCTTCTCTTTCATTGTCCAATTCAATCTTGGAGGAGCTTGCAATGCTTTCATCATAGTTTGCTTGCAAGTCTCGTAATTTTGTTTGAAGGGTGGAGATGGTGTGTCTGGACATTCTTAACAAGTCTTCGAGTGAGGTGGTTTTTTCTCTTAATTGCATCAATTCAAGCGCATCTAAAATGAAAATAAAATCTTAAGTACATATACAGCACTACATTGCTATTATTATATACCAACCTCCTTTTCTCGACAATTGTTCTCTCAACTCATCTCTTTCCTTTTTTAATTCATCATAATCCTTTTGTAAATCTTCAATATCCTCTAGAGTTTGTTTTAGCTGATCCTGATCAGCAAATTTATCCAGCAGGTGTTTAACCGTTGTGCCATTACTGTGAAAATCCGCACCCTTCAAACCTTTATGATCAAGAACGACCTGGGTGACCAAATTATCGATAATTTGAAAATACCTCGACTTGACACTATCTTCTTCGGTATTGATCAAGAGCAAATGTTGAAGACAACTCAAAAAGAAATCATAACCTCGAGTATCCTGTACGCTTGCTATGATGCAGTCAAAGATTTGGCGAGGGTCGTTGAAATCGCTTAAAACTACTTGCTCATTGTATATTTCCATCATGTCATCTTGATCATTTTCTGCCATCATTTTAAATTCGCTAATTTGTCGGTCCACGTGTTCGTCCTCTAACTCGTTCATCTTTACCAAAATTCTGTTTTCCAACCCGCTGGCGTTCATTTGGTTACGTAAATGGATACGCACCTCGGCGTCGTCGACAACATTGATGATGGCATTCACCAAAATCATATTATACAACTACATTTATGTATATGTCAGGGTTATTCTTACTTTTTTGTTGTAATAAAATACTTGCAGCATATTCGGTCACCAAATTATCCGGAGACCCCGATTGTGCCATTTTTCTAAAATCATCGCTTGCTCCGACCATGCTTCCCATCCTACCACGCCCACCTAATGTGATTTCCAATTCATTAAACCAGGCATCGAATCTACCGAGACGATTGTTTTGTAATTTATCCATCGCTTTCAAAACAAGGTCATGTCCCACGGGCACATTATAATAACACAAGAATGCAAGCACTTCACAAACGAGTCGACGGGATTGGACGGCGGGTGATACGATGCACGCTACTATTTGATCAATACAGTGAGGGTTTTCCAATGCTTCTCTTGCGCCGACCTTTATTTTTATTTTACATTATTAATTAATATCATTACTATTAATAACTCCCCCTCCCTTCTCTCTCTCTCTCTCTCTCTCTCTTTAATAATAAATACATTACCCTGTTATTTAGCATTGCTTTGAAACACTTCAATAAGTCACTTTCAACATTGACATACAAGTCATTCCTATACACACATTATTATTAGATGCTTAAACTTTATCACCCCTTTATAAATAACGAGAATGCTTACTTGTTTTTTACTCTATTGATTTCTGTCAATAAATTGGTAATTATTTGCAAACCCCGCATATCAATAAATTCACGAACAAAACTACAAGTCAAGTTGGTTGCTTAGTTCTCCTCCATTCTCTCCATTCGATATCATTACCCAATCCTTTTTACCTCAGTGGCATTGTACGTAAACTCACTGATAAATGAGCAATGACCTTTGTATTGATACCCTTTGATAAATCCGATAGCTTCCTTATATAATACTCGGCGTCTTTTGCTTTGCTCTTGTTTTGTTTAAGAGGGTCAATGTACTGTATCTCTTGTGTAACCATTATTCTCTTTTTTTCTATTGGAAATGAAGCCATTTTTTGACGTGCCGTCTCGTCATGAATGCCTCTTCTTGTCTAAAATTTCGAGTGGTTAAAGACCAATCCTCAAGTCATGGATATAATTATTCTTACCATTAACTGCTCAAACAACTCTTCAATCTCTTCATCGTTCATATGATCATCTACCCCTGGACTGGGTTTGTATCAATGATATTTGCGAAAAACGTAGAAATAAAATAAAGAGAAACGGTTTTGTTACCTTCGTCTATGCTTTTGCTTGAGTCAGAATTGGGCCTTTTCTTTGCTTTGGATTTTCCTCGATGAAAGAGATCCATTTTATGAATTGTTGAAGATTACAAAAAAAAAAATATAATAATAATAAAAATGAATAAAAGAGGAAAGAAAAGCGAGACTAATTATTATTTTATTATTAAGAATAAAAATAGTAACTTCTTTATATTTGCAGTCTTTGGATCGGCGAAAAGAAAGCCAAAAAAAGTTGGATTAATAAAACATATAAGCGTTCAAGGATAGCCAATTGCTTTTAATTACGAGTGCTCCTTTTCCTGTTGGTTTGTACGCCTCCTTGTTTTCATCCCCTTTACTTGTGTACAATATACTTATCAATAATGAATGAAATACAACACGACATTTTCCTTTCTTATACACACACATATTCTCTTTTTTTTTCGTTAGTAAAATACAATTGAATAAATGTAATTGAATCAAAACACCTTTTTCAAATATAAAAAAATAAAACTCAAAAGCAAGATTCAACTGAAAAAGGCAAGAGCAATAATTTGACAAACCAAATATTCCAAATTGGAACCACACGCTCGTTTTTTTCAACATCGACAATTGGATTTAGCATCCCGATCACTTTATTTAGCACGTTCGAATAACAAGCTTTGCTGTAATTGAGCGGATTGAGTCAACCCAATCACACCCACCCGATCCTCTTGTGTTAATAACCCACTATAATGCTTTAGCGCATCCAATTCCCCCCTCAATGTTTCATGTCGAAACTGTACCCGAATATCTGGGACGTTTGTCTTTTGCATGTCGTTCCCTCCAGGTAAATACCACCTGTTTCCGATCCAATGCGATTTGATCTTGTTCTCCCATCCACTTTGGATAACTGAATTGCGTGCTAGTTCACACATGTCGGTTGAGGAGAGTTTCCAGATCTGTGCAGCCACACTGTATTCCTCAATTAGCGGCTCCTTTGTAAAATGTACCTGTAGTGGATCGTCGGTAGAGATACTAATGTTGAGACCTCGTTGAAAGAATTGGGGGAACGGGTTGCGCTCATAGGTTAAGAATAGCGCATTGTTGGAGAGTGGTGACATGGCAATACCAATCTGAGCAAGATAATAGAGATATTGGACTGCAGGTACCTTGCGTAAGAGAATACCGTGACTGATACCATAGGATGTTAGAAACGCAGCTGTCAAATGGTCGGTGTCACCGGCTTCGCCGCAATGGGGCCGTAATACAAACGTGGTGAAGCCTCGTGCTGCACGCCAGCTGTTTAGGGGGCACAAGTTGGCATACATGTAGTAAAGGTAGTAGCTGTAAGAGGGTTTTTCATTCGTTGTCCAGTCTTTGGGTAATGGGTAATCTTTGTAGATGCGACGCTCTGTTTTGGACTCATCGTCAACAGAATCAAACCCTATAACACGTTGCAGGAAAACGTGGAGTTCTGGATGAAGCTGAGGGTCCTGTGTTACTTCAAACAATGGTCTAAATAAATCTGAATTTAATGGTTTTAGTAAATATAAAATAATAACCAAGAAGGAGTGCCTTGTGATGACAGAGAAAAAGGATAAAAAAAAAAAGGAGTAAAGGTTTATAGCTTACTGCTCAAAACATCTTCAAAGCATGTTACTGTATTAGATTCCTTATAGATGTTGTAGAGACGAGGTACCTGTATCAGCCATCTTACATTTGCCGAAAACAGTTTGTTATCGATAACCCATTTCGCCAATTTGTCCCATTCATCCATGGATCTACCATAAATAGAGACGCGATATTCTACCATTTGGTATTTGGAAGATTCCAGATCAGATATTACCTCTGCAGCAATACATACATAATGAATAAAACCATTTCTACCTTTTTGGGTTTTATTTAAAGCATTACCTTTTGTTATTTCTGCCAGGTACCTTCCTTTAATGTAATTATCCGTCTTCATAAAGATTTCTCTTAATCTACTTTCACAAATAGGGTTGTATTTTAAATTGAATTTATCGAATCGATGAAGAGTCTTTGTGCGCCTACGTAAAAAAAAAAAAAAAAAAAAAAAAAAAA
>VCJJ01001423.1:17904-30732 GCA_024139415.1 Backusella tarrabulga
CTGAATGACTATTCTCCAGTGCTCAAGGTGCCAGTCCAAACAATCTGTCACTAATGGATCCTAATGAACGAGGTGCTGATCCATATGACACACCAGTCTCACTTGACCATCAATCTAGTAGCGATAATATCAATGCTGATTCAGATAGTCTTGAACGTAGATTAATAGAACACCAAAACCAGCAGCAGCAACAACAGCGCGCATTTTCTGATGCAGAGGCTTCTAGTTTGATTAAGCTGGATAATGGCGATGTTCTTTATATGAGAGAAGTAAATAGGTAAAGTGCACTATGTATTGCTTAGAAATAAATAAAGAGAAACTAAGAGTATTCTTGTTACAAATAGATTGTTGGTGTTGATTTGTTTACTGCGTCAGGATAACTTTGAAAAGCATGGCTTAATTGACTACAACTTTCAGTGTTTCAAGGAAGCCGTCACTGAAGTCTTTGAATTTTCGAGAAAAAGAAATACCCAGCAAGACCAAGATCAATAATAAGAATAAAAACACGCGTTTATTTATACATTTGGATAATATTTGCTTTTCATATGATAGGAGTATAGTGGTTTATAAAGAGAGGAGGCGTCTAAAAAGCTTTTTTTTTTCTTTTTGGTAAAAAAAAACAAAACAAAAATTCAATATGTTTATAATTCAGAAAATCAAAGGAACGGTTATGAAAGAAATGGAGTATTAGGGTGTTGCCAAAATCATAGAGTGTTGAGCACCTGCGGCAACACGAATGACCTTATGGCCCTCCAGTTTCTGGCCTGTTAATTCTTTGGGTGTTGCCTCATCGTCACTGGAGCCGTTACCCAAAGCGTAACACTCTCCGAAACCCCAAGTATAACTCTTACCAGATGAAGTGGTGGCAACGACATGGTTTGTACCAGTAGCAAGCTGAACAACGTCTTCCAACTCGGGCACCTTTGTTGGTACACCAACTGCACGCTTAAAGGAGGACTCTTCTTGGGCATTTTGTTCACGTGTTTGCACCTTGTCAATGACACTTTTTGGTAAGCCCAATTGATCTGAATCAGCGCGGCCAAACGTATATACTGAACCATCTTCCATCAATATAACAGAATGGTGTTCACCGCCATGCACAGACTTTATATTACCCTTTCCACTAAGTGATTTAACAAGTGTGGGTCTCGTAATAACAGTGTCCGCAGGACTGTTATCTTTTTCATCAGCCAAGCCGCATTGTTGAAAGTTGTTGAGACCCCAGACATAGAGTTCATTATCCAAAGTGACTGCAAAGGAATGGTAAGAGCCGGTTCCAATCAATTTAATGTTGCGAAGATTCAAAGCCTCTGGACGGAGACCGTTGATGATGCGACGCTCCATGATACGACGTCCCAACTGAAACTGCTGACCATTACCCCATACATACACTCTACCATCTGCTGTCAAGGCCAAACAATGATCGGTACCGGCTGCAATATCAACAATATACATGTTTTTGAAGGGCTCAAATAACGCAGGCACGTCTTGAACTGCTTTATCGCGAGAAAATCCAAGTGGTCCTTCAGCGCAACGATAGGTTCCCCAACAGTAAAGCTCACCCTTTTCTGAAAGTGCCATTGTAACTGAATCACAACAAGCCACCTTTACTATCTTTACATCGTCCAAATTCTCGACTTTAGCAGGTATATATTCATCGCCCGATCTTCCAAGTGCTCTCTGATCGTTACAGCCCCAAGACCATAACTTGTTAGAAAAAAGAAAAAAAAAAGTTGGTTGACTTGAAAATACATTATATATTTTAATGATAATATTAATATAACATAGTATAATACCTTTCCACTTTCGGTAATAGCAATCGAGTGCATACCACCACAGATAACATCGACAACAGCTTCATCATCGAGCACCTTTAAAGGCATAGGTCTTTTACGTTCCAACATGTCTTCACCAAGACCGAGTTGTCCGGTATCACCGGTGCCAAATACAAAAACAATACCACTAGAAGAAGGTGCCTTAGCAAGCGAGTTTAAGTCGCTTTTGGTTCTTTTTAAAAGTTGCTGTTCGTTGGAACGTGTACGCTTCAAAGGCTGAGCCTCCGTCATTTCAACGTCAGTGGTTTGTCTTTTTAAACCTGTTTAAAACCCCATAAAAAATAAAGAAAAAATAAACATTTATGTTGTCAGGCATACGATAAGAAAATACTTACTCATAACTGTATGCTTTAACAGAAAAAAATGTAAAAAAAGAAAAGCTGTGTTTTTTTTTGGGTTGCTGTTTTACACTTTAAAACGGCTGATTTCGAAAAAAAAAATTCAAAGTCACACCCAGTCCAATCTCGCGAAATTCGATGTTGATTGGTTAAACTCATCTCTTGCAAAAATGCCATTTATATGCGTCACTTGTGCTATAACAAAAGAACATGGGTATCGCTCATATTTCAAAATATATTATATCTATTTTTCTTTTTATATCCTCGAGCACTAAAGTATTATATTTACAAGTATAAATGGATATTTATCACCTTATTCTTCTAGCGCATACTTTAGGTAACACAGCTTTTGCTATCGTAGCACAAGTAAGAGGACTGACGTTTTCAATGTTACAAGTCAAGGTAGTCTATTTTCAAGATCATATTTTTTTTTCACTCTTTATTTGTGTTTGTTCCACTGAAACATTGATAAAAAGCTATTCTTACCAAATGTGTGTGTGTGTTTTTTTACATGTTACCATATATCTTGAGGATGCGTCTTTAATAAACATAATCTAAACTTTTTTGTTTTATTTTGAGCATTAAAGCCATGTCGTCATAACTAAAACAGTAGTACTTTCTACAATAATTAAATAATAGTATCAGTAAAACACACTACCTTTGTACATCCACTTTAATATCCATATCATTATTTTTAAGTGCTCGATTTAATGTTTGTTATCGAGTGTTATTTTTAGCTCTGAACCATCAAAAAGCGGATAATGCATAGGGATCTATTATTAATCATTTTATTAGCAAAAAAAAAAAAGCATTGTCATTAAAAAGCAGATACTATCAACAAATACAAAATACATATCTAGATGCCTACTTTTAAGATGGGAAAAGAAGTAAACAAAAGATATAAACCATCATCTTGATCCACATAGCTCTGTGTTCTTTTTCTTGGCATTTCCGCTTTACCAAGAAAAAGTGATTCTAGCCTCAGCTATACTTTCGATTGGCTCATTTCATGTCCTTTTTGCTTTGTGAATGAAAAGGGCGTTTTTTTTTCCTGCTGTGCAAAAGTATACATGTGCAATGACTTGAAGTTCTAAATATAAATTAAAAAAATCAAATGTACACACATATGGCGCAGAACACATGACGCTTAAAGGATATGCTTAGGAGAGGAATAGTGACTTTGTTCTCTTTCACTCTGTACCTTGGTAAGGGCGGGGATTTGATACAACTCAATCTCCTTTTTTGTTTTTTGTTTTTCTCTCATACTATTTTCTTCTCTTTTTCTTCTTCGCACCCCTTATAAAACAAATGTTTTCCAAACCTAATCCTTTTGACGAATCAGTCAGTAAGTACCTTTTTTCATAATGTAGTTACGCATTGACGTCTTATTGCTTTTCATAGCTGCTGCAACTGACGAGAACTTGACCTCAGAAAACTGGGAGCTCATCTTGGCTGTTACTGACAAAATAACTCGTAGTTCGCCAGACAGGTAACACTCGCCATAGTAACAGTGAAAAAAGAAAAGTGTAAAGTAATAAACTCACTTTGTTTGCTGGAATAGTGCTCGTGAGTGTATTGCCGCAGTTGAGAAGCGTTTAAATAACATAAATCCAAATGTTCAACTTTATGCCATTGCTGTATTGTATTATTTTTATTATTACTATTAGCTATATTAGTTGTCATGGCAACAATGAGAATACTTACTGAGAGACATTTGTTCGTTATATATAGTTGACCGAAGCTATGGTTAAAAACTGTGATATTACAGTTCACCGAGAGATATCCTCCCGTTCATTTACAAATACTTTGACTCGACTTGTCCGTGATAGAGTAAGTGTGTTATTAAAAGAGAGACAGATAGAGTAAAGTGATCAACACCTTTCCGTTTTACCATAGTCTACCCACGACAAAGTGAGAAGAAGAATATTGGAGTTCATTCAAATGTGTTCTTTTGAATTTAGAGCTGATTCGACTCTTGGTTTAATGAATGAAGTCTACCAATCTTTGCGTGCCGAGGGAATCCAGTTTCCCTCTCCTCAAAAGCCCAAGAAAGAATTCACTCAAGTAGGCTTACTTTCTTTTTTGTAATAGAAACGGGAAAGAGCTTATCTTTTGTTTTATTTTGTTCTAGTCCGAGTTGGATAAGCAGAAGGAAGAAGAGGAATTCCAGCTTGCTTTGGCACTTTCGTTATCAGAGTCAGAAAATCGATCTAAAAGCTATCGGGTTTGTTTGTTTTGTTAATAAAAAACATATTGTGCTCATATCCTAATGTTATGTATGATAGGCTCCCGCTACTACGAACAACAATAACGCAGCAAGTGCTCAGGTAATATTACATAAATAAACAAATAAATAATAATAATAAAAAACATGCAAATCTTCATTCCTTATTTATATATATTTCTCTTGCTAGTCTAAGCCAAAGGAAGAATCAAGTCCTCAAATATCAAGAGTTAGGGCTTTGTATGATTTCCAGCCTACAGAGCAAGGTGAACTTGGATTTGAAAAAGGTGATATTATTCGTGTGATTGAAAGTGTATATCGTGATTGGTGGAAGGGTGAATTGCGAGGAAAGACTGGCATCTTTCCTGTAAATTATGTGGTAAAGTTCTGCTGTTTCTTTGTTTTAGTGGTTTATGGTATTGATTGATTTTCTTTTATAGGAAAAAATTGTGGATCCTTCTCCTTCGGATTTGATAAAAGAGGCCAATGATGAGAAGCATGTCATGTCTGAAAGTCAAAATATTGAACGCTTGTTGGAAGTGTTGTCCAGAGTGGATCCTCGTCAGGATTCATTCTCCGACAACGAGGAATTGCAGAGTTTGTATAATACCACATTAGCAGTTCGGCCAAAGTTGGTGAAGTTGATTGAAAAATACAGTCTCAAAAAAGGTAATTTGTTCTTTTTAAACTGTAAAGAAGCATGATGTTTAACTCGAGTCCATAGATGAACTTGTTTCTTTGAATGAAAAATTTATGCAAGCTCGCATGATGTACGACAATATGCTTTCCAGCTCATTAGCTAAGTACTCTAATGGCTCTGCTGGTGGCTATGGATACCCTCCTGTATCTAATGTATCTAACCAAAGTTACGGTTCTGATCAGATGCAGTATAATGCTAATGCTAATTACAACTATACACCAACTCAACAATTCTCTGCTCCCCCTCCTCCTCAAGCCCAAGCTCAAGTTCAAGCTCAATATAGTTATCAACAAAGCCCTTCTCCTCAACAACAGTTCCAACAACAACCACCTCAACAGCCCCAACAGCAACAGCTTCAACAACCTCAACAGCCTCCAATGTATGGTGCTTATACTGAGCAACCAGCAGCACCTCAGCAAAGTTTTGATTATAATAACTCTACCTCCAACCCAATTCCTGAACAAGTTGATCAACAGCAGCAGCAGCAGCAACAGCAGCAGGAACAATCAGCACCACAACAGCAGCAAGCTCAGTACCCTCCAACAAGCTATGTTGATCAAGGATACTATCCTCAGCAGCAGCAGCAGCAGACAGTGCCACCTGGATACAACACTGCCCAACAGCCTCCTCAAACCACTTTTGGGTACAACACTAGCCAACAACCCTCTTATACTCAAAATTATTAGGAATGTTACAATGATGTCTCGTTGTATTTGACAGCACCCTGCATGATAAATATATATATAAAGTGAAAACATGAAAATAAAACAAACAAGAATGTATTTCATTCTCCAAATATTTTTTCGTTTTTTGATATAAATTTCCCCTTGATTTTAATTTTACCCCACACATACTACTCTCTTTCTTTCTTTTTTCATTTTCTTTTTTAAATGACATACCTTTGGATATTATTATGTCTATTGACATCAGTTACGTGTATTCAATTTGGTATGCAAGTATCTGACCCATATGAATATCCATATTACATGATGCTGGGCAACCCACACATCTGTGGTGGTGCGCTCTTGTCATACGACCCAGCCTATGTTCTTACAGCCGCTCATTGTGTAGCGGATGCACCTACTCACCCTTCCGATCATGGCAAAGACGATAATCCGTACTTTGTTGGTTACCATGATACAAATCGTAAAAACCAAAGGACGATGCGGATTGCTGATTGGGTGATACATCCTTCTTATAACATTTCAAATACGGTAGACATGAACTATGACGTTGCCATTGTTAAATTGGAATCGTCTCTGAAAATATCAAATAGAATAAGAAGAATTGCTTTATGGTCATCCAATATGACATCTTCAATACCAACACAAGGTAAGAGACCATGTAAGAAAACGAAAAAGACCATTTCCCCCTTAAAAATGCTTTCAATAAGGTGATTTAGTGGGATTCGGTTACATGAACCTGGAAAAAAAAGAGACCCAAGATATGCAAAAGCTAAAATTAAACATCACACGTTTCATGCCCAAGGAGCCAAAAATGATGGTTGAAGCCAGATCGGAAAAGGAAGAGATGATTGCATGTCATGGTGATTCTGGTAGCCCTCTTATTGTTCACAAAACAGTGACCGTTCCGGATACAGATGAAAAGGTTGCCGTTCCCTTTGTCGCCGGGAATTTGGCAAGAATCTTTGGTGCCTATGATGAAAGCCCACAGTCATTGACTTGTCCACTCCCGTTTGTCTCTTCTCATAGCCGGAATGGAACAACAAATAGCGTGGTGGAGAGTTTTTGCAACACTGCTACCATGCTGGATTGGATATCATCTGTGGTGGGTATCTCCACAGAAGATTTAGCAGATCCATTTTATATCCCTCCATGTCGTAATTGCAGAAAGATATATCGCTCAGGTAATCCTCATGGCACTTTTAACGGGCACGGATTGTCGTATGACGATATGATAGATGAGGAGGATAACGGATGGCATATTGGTGCTGTAACAGATGATGAGATGCTAGAGGATGAGAGTGACTTGAACGAGTTCTGGATAGGTCCCATCGTCGATTCTCTTCGCATCAACAAGGCATCAAAGGGTCAATCAATATATCACCATACACATCTATACCTATATATCAGTAGCGCCATACTATTCATTTCATATATCATACATTCCTAATTAATACCCTTGCATTTGTAATAATAACATAAAACAGTATAATTTATATAAAGAGATAATACTAAAAGTAGACGCACTAAATATATAAATCATTCACAATTCCCTTTTTTTTTTGTTAAATTGGCGGTAAAAAAAATAGTCTTTTTTTTTTTTAATTGTGCACTTATCACATATACTTTTTTTGGCATTCTTCAAAAGGATAAACCAGAGTTTGGGTCCTTTGAATAGCAAAATAAGATATTTTTATCGAAACAAAACTCCATCAATACTTCATTATCAATGATATATTCCTTAGCAACAGGTATGGATATATTTAGAAAAATAGATATTCTTACATGATTCGATTTTTTTTAATAGCATTGCATAAACTGCATAATTTTTTGAGATTTTCTTGTGTCACTAACCATTCACTCTTCTAACTTTAATACGTCAACACTTTCTCTCTATTTTATTTATATAATTATTATAAACATTTATTAGCATGCAAGCTGGTTGTTTAAAATCAAGGTATATAACGAAGAGCAATGAATGGTTGTGATGGCCTTTCCATGTAGCTGCTCATAAGTTACAGGTCGATATGAATTATAGAGCACTTTATTATAGTTATTGTTGGAGCCAGCTTCGGTTGAATTGCTATAGAATTGTGCACCTTCAATACGGTAGTAAAACTGGTTTCTATCCTTGGAAGTGATGATCAACCAATTACTGATGACGTTTTTGTTTTCCGGCTCAATCTCCAGATAAGATAAACACAGATTCGGAAGTATCAGACTTGTATCAACAGGTACACATCCCTTTAATATGAGCGAGTGGATGTGGGGACAGCAATTAGAGAGAAATCGATCCATTCCTCGAGGAAGCTCCGTGCTTTTAATGGCTAATTTTTTAAGAGGGTATTTGGCGGCATCATTCGCATCCAGTTCCAAGCTAGCGTATTCGATGCAAAGCGATTCGAGTGTGTTAGGACAGCTTTTCAAAAGCTGACCAAGATGAATTACCTTGAACACCGCTTTACCCTGTCTATTTCTATAATGGTTAAATATCACATCCAACTGTACAAGTGATTCAAAGTGTTTTATCAATTCAGGAGGAAAGCGATCCACATAGCGTAGCTTGAGTTCCTGGATGTTCTTGCTCTGATGCGAAAGTGCCAAGTCCGGAATCACTGACACCCCTCTGTTTGGATAAATGTCCAACTTTTGTAAGTGACAACCAAATGCGTCCATTTTGTTAAACACATCAGGCGCTAAGGCTTGACTTAGTTCTAGTGACTTGAGCTGAGGACCAAATGTTTGAGCTAAATAGAGTAACCCCAGCTGATCAAACTCTTCATCATTGTCATCTGCAACCAAGAAATTAAAGCTGACAAGCTTGAAATGCTGTACCTGTGTATATTTTTTACTGATGTATAAAAACCATCTCCTTTTTGACGCCAAGTCCACCCCCACATTGTCAATAAATAATGTTGTGACGGATTTAGCAGGCACAAGGTTATCTGGAACATCATCAATCATAACGCTTCCGTTCTCCAAAATAAACGTATGAAGCAAGGGCAAATGTCCATGAATCCATTCAAGATCATTCATCATAAAATGAAATCTTTTTAATTCTAGTTTTGTCAAGTGCGGTGCGTTTGCTAAAAGTAGAATGATGCGGTCACTGGGACGATAACTAAATGTCAACTCTAGCTCCAAGGTGGTGAGATTCGGACAGACGCCAAGGCTTAATAGTTGATGTGTAAACTCACAATCTGCATAATCCACTATATGTTCAATCTGACCCATCAGGGGCCTTACCTTTTCTAGGGGCATACGGAAAGGATTTGAAGTTTCTAGTAGTAGGTCAACGCAGGAATCAAGGTATATAAATCGTAAATTGGGGAAAAGGTCAAGGGATACCTGACCTTTGAATTCGTCTGGATCACATGCACGGATAACTAGATGCTTGACTTGTGTACCTCGCCAGGATTCATGCTGTATTAATTTAAGTGTATTGTTGAACACCGAGGTGCTGGTCATGGTTGCTGTGTGTAGTAGACATCCTTGTCGTATTATTTGTGTCCATTTTTTGCAGACAAGCATGCATTCCAATTTATTTAGTAGGTGGAGTTGGATGAATATTTCATTTAAAACTTCAATTGGCAGTCTATCCATTTTTTTTTCCGTTGTGTCAATTAAAGGGACAGGTAATTTATATTTATAGATTTGTTTTTCAAGAAAAAAAAGGTACAGGAAGGAATCAAGAAAGAGAAAAAACTAAAATACCCCAGAGAACCAAGTTATATTACAATAATGAAAGGAAAAAAAGAATGATTTCCTCTTTATGATAAACCTTTATATGCTTTTTTATACTACATTCAATTTACTACTTAGTCATCCGATTTTGTCCGCATTTGTCATATGAAGACTCTCCAATCAAAGCTAAGTGACGAATAATCGATGAATGGATTAAGATTAAAAAAAGAACCTATTAAAAGGGCTGCTAATTGCTAGTGAGGCTCCTTTTTCTTCAACTTTAAAAAAAAAGTGTTACAAGCTCCGTTCAATTTTAATTCCACAAGGTACCGCCATAAATGAGCGGGGGGAAAAAAGATTAGAAAGAGCTTGAAATTCAGTCGAGGTATGTTTTTGGCTCAATGGAACATTTAGATAGATGTTTTTTCTTCTATGACCTTTGTTTATAATAGATAGAAAATGATAGTGTCAATTTTTTTACACCATACAATATGTTAACTTTTAGCGAAGAGTAAATCCATTAGAGTGTGTGAGTAAGTCGATTTTATCTACTCCTGGGAAACTCAGTGATATCTGCCCAGCATGCAATGTCATTCGCTCAGATCAACCAAATATAAGATTAAAAAAGAAAAGTCGTCTAAATTATTATTTAGAATAATTCTCATGAGTAGCCATACTAATACACTCAATACTTTTGTCTACTTTGAAAAGTAAAATACATAAATACACTTGAAAACTTTCAATCATTTACATATCTCACTCCTTGACTGTTTTTGTTTTGTTTTCTACAGCTGCTAAATGCTTATGCTCCTAACCGCTTTTTTTATGCATACTTCTTAAATGCCAATAATGACTGTATCTGATGTTTAAAAAGTTGTATTTTTTGAACCCAATTACAAATAGACTAACCTTGACCTGGACTGAGCTGAGTCACCCTAGATTTGTTGAATTGGCTAAATATATTTAGAATTAGGAGTAAATACTAACATCTACGGGATGTTTGCAATTACAACTACTGATAGCTCTAGAAATGATATCAACTCATACCATAAGAACAGCCGTTATTACTCGTTCAGCACCTGAGAAGAAGAAGACACCATTTCACCAATCTAATGAAAATATAGTGTTGTTTTATTTGTATCTTTCATTCATTCTTTTAAGCACAAAAACAAAGTTTTTCCAAATGAGCTGAAGTAACAAATCCCCATGTCTTACTATATCATGTATTATGTTTATGGTAAGATAGCGCAACGCATGAGAGCACATATAAAAGTAAAACTGAGTGATTCGATACTGCTAAAGATACTGACAATTCATTTTATTAAAACCAGTTTTATGTGCCTGTCTAATCCAAACAGCCTTGTCTAACGTTGAAATAAGCGAATGGGTTATGTCCTGAGTCTCAGCCAAACAAAAACTTGATGCTCAACGAATATGATTGGCTGAAAGACTTCACCAATTTGGCCATTCTCTCTAAAAAAAATAGCAACAGAGACTTTTGTCCTTTTTTCATTTTTATTAAGTGTGGAATATATTATGCCAGCACCTACGTTTTCAATACAAGAAACGGATAAATACATCGGTAAATAGAGAACAAAACCAAGCATATAAACGACTTTTTGCTTAAATACTATACAGACTACAACACTTTTTTATCTGATGACTTTGACGCGAACACTTATTCAAACTCGATTGTAAACGAATCAAGTGGAGATGGAAGTGATGTTGGCACTGCTTTATCTAAATTAGCATTTAGTATCGACATTTTAACAAAACAGATACAAGAGCAGGTAAAACATGGAGACACCATGTCTCATTCTTGGAAATAAAAGACTAAAGCAAACTTGTTCATTGAACAGGTGACAACCAATTATGAAGCACTTCTAAGTCAAGTTACCGGAATCAAAGAGTTGGAGAATGTATTGGATAGTGTTTCTTCCGATATTTCAAGCTTGAACAGTTCTCTACAACGGTTAATAGAAAAGAAGCGGATGGATCTGGCAGAGAGGGGAAGTTATTAATATCACTTTTGTATATATAGTTTGGCTTTAAAGATCTGTGTACCTTACCAGCAATTATCAGTCTATGCCACCGAACTAGAGAATTTGCAAGTGGCCTGTGAATTACTACGAAAACTGCATCGTTTTATATCGCTAAAGAAGAGATTGGAGCTTCAGTTGCCTTCGAATGTGGCTCTTGTTGAACGTGATCTGACAGCAGCAGCCTTGACTATATACGAATTAGGTTTTTATCTTTACTAGATAGTGAATGGTAAAAGGAATATCACAAAATAACATTTTAAATATAAAAACTAGAAACAATCACGGATGAATCTGATTTTGATGGGATTGATGTTGTGACCTGTGAGCTGGCTTCGATTGCACAGAGCAAGGACCTGATAGAGGAGGAAGCAAAGAAGTTATTACAGGAAGGAATGGAATCACAAAATCAAACAAAGATGGCATCGGGACTTCAGGTGTTTTATAATATGAAGCAGATGGGTGAAAGGGTAGAAGAGTTGATCTCCACCATGTTGGATCATTTGATTTTGGATATTAAAGGTGTTGTAGATATGCAATCTTTACAAAAGGAAATGAAGGGTAAATTAAAGTTCAAGACAAAAACGAGCTTGTGTAGTAATAATATCTGTATTGTGTAGCTAATGGATCAACACAATCTGTTCGTCGTGTCAATAACGAACCTGTTGGAAATCAAAGTCCTTGGACACAGGCTATTTGGAATCGCATGGAGGCATTAATGAAAGATATGGGTGATCGTTGTATAAAAGTAAGAGAGGAGGGTCATGTCGTTTATAAGCTTACTTATAACCGTATTCTCCATTAGATTTATAACCTCGAAAAAGTGCTCGAATTAAAAAAGGATCCTTTAACGCACGTTTCATTCTTGGAAGAAGTGGCAAAGGTAAGTCTAGAGCCAAGTTGGGAGTTTGTAGTATAATTAACTTGCGTGGTGGCTTCTCCAGACATTAGATGCGACTTCACTTGTTAGTTATTTTTGGCGCGTTCTTTCCATGAATTTTGAAAAAGAATTAAAAGAAGCAACAAAAGGTAAAGCGAAATACTTCAATGTAAATCTTATGTTTTCCTATCCAATAAGCATGAAAAAAAAGTATCTGCATTTGAATTCCAATGATTGAGTTTTTCAAGACGCATGCAGGTGTTCGTGAGATACAAGTTGAATGGTTGTTTCTGTAGAGACTACCTCTTTTTTTTTTTAATAGAATCAGCTGTATGGATAGGAAAACATAAGATAATTATGCGAAGAGTGGGAAAATGAAAACACGTACATAAAGAGAGAGACTAAACATCAGCAATAAAATTTAAAAAAAAAAAAAAAAAAAATA
>VCJJ01001423.1:33450-44537 GCA_024139415.1 Backusella tarrabulga
ATTAAAAAAAGGCAATACACTAATCAACTTTAATGATGACAATAATGATAGATGCCAAGACAGCAAGCATACGTTGAAGTAAAAAAATCGACACATACACCGAGATACTGCAAAACATGTAACGGATACAAACCACCAAGAACACACCACTGTTCATGCTGTAATCGATGCGTATTAAAAATGGATCACCATTGCCCTTACATTAATAACTGTGTTGGATTCTCAAACTATTGTCACTTTATTCGATTTTTAGTCTATGTTAATATCAGTACTATTTATCTCCTAGTGCTTCTTTTCTGCAGATTAGCTCAACTTATAAGGGATATGCGTCACGTATGTAAACATTTGATACATACAATCGAATCGAAAGACTAATTTTTTTTCTTATTCACATAAATAGTACAACATACATCCATCACCAGTGGAAGCAAGCTTCTTATCCATAAATTTGATCATGTCTACTGTTGTGCTAATTACAGTTGGTATATTAACTTGCTATCATACCTATTGTATCACAACAAACACAACCACCATTGAAGGCTGGGAGAAAGGTCGATCATTGACAATAAAGGGCATGGGCAAGATTCAAAATGTAGGCATTTCACCAACTTGTATATATATATATACAAACACATAAAAAAAAGGAAAATTATTAAATAGTAATTTTTAATAATCATTATTAGGTAAAATGCCCTTACGATCAAGGTATTTTTAAAAATATCCAGCTGGTATTAGGCAGGTGGCCCATATTCTGGTTAATACCTCAACGGATGACTGGAAACGGTCTTGATTTCCCCATAAATACAAAGTATGTGATGGAACAACAAGATGAAGAAGAAATGACGCTTCAAAAAACCAACTCGATGACCTCACTGACACGACCCATCTCGTATGCATCATCAGTGGTCAGTCCACCTGAACCTATCAAATCAAAAAATACCGGTAGGAGTAATAACCATCTACCTCAAACTCCCTCATCTGTCATGACATTCACTTCTACAGTGACTACTTTGGTAGATTATACAAGTAATAACTATCACTCAAAATTACCGAAATCTGAATTGGAAGAAGATTATCGGTAATAAATATATAACTTATACATATACTTTTTTCTGTTTTGATTATTTTGTTGTAATATTAATAAAGTTTTTTTTTTTTCTTTTTCTTTTTATATCCGATCATTAATATTCATTATTTTTTTTTACATCCGATTGAGGTATTGATGCAACTTTATCTTTACAAAGAAGAAATAAAGTTTTTCTTCTTTCATAACATTGTGGGTTTAGAATAAAATTTATCCGATCGAATCTCTTTTTTATTTAACAGGTCAAAACAAACCCTTTCATAATGTACATTTCCCGCCTAATTTGAACACGCCGATTAGTATGTGGAATAGGTCGGAACTATATATAATAACATTGATTAAAAAACATATAAGTACATATACACTTTTTGTTATTAAAAATAATCACAAAAAATAATAACGTTATATCATTTGTATATAAGAAAAATATAAATATATATTCTTTTGTATTTTATTTTACTTCCCCTTCTCTCTTTTTTTTTTCTTCCTCTGTAAATATACATATATAATTTACTTTATTTCTAGAATAAAGTAAATAAACGTGGTAGTGAAGTAAGTAGCAGCAGTAGCAGAAGAAGAAGAAGACGATCGATTATGGAAACCCCCCAAGTCCGACTTCCTAGACCAAGAAGTACTACAACTGTCAATCACAGAAACAATAACACAATCCCTACTGCTAATACCACTACTGTATCGCATACTGTCCCAACAAATACGATTCCTAATAACTACCACCATTACACTAATAATAACAATTACAATCATTACAACACCTCTAGCAACAATGGAGTATTAAATGCACAGCGTCAATACACCTTCCCACAAATCACACCACCCTCTGCCGTTCATGCACAGCGGAATAGGCATGCTCGACAAAATGAAATAGGTCTTGTTACACCTGTCAAACCGGTTTATAAATTGAAATGTAGACATTGTTCAACCAATGTATGCGCCAGAGGAATGAAGGCGATTTTATTAGCTGACCTTGCCATTGAGCTTTACAGTACCGATACACCTTCACAATGGTATATATATGTATAGGTATATATTTGGTGGAATACAGTTATTAATGCATTTGTATAGTATATACGTTTTGGAAAAGGATTATCTAACCCGTTCTTGCCAATGTCGAATTCGCGATGTAGCATGCTTAGAATGGTAAGCGCATAATTTATGTGATCTACAACATGTTGACTAAATCAAAAAAAAGTGGCAATGTGATTGGGTATCATGTAGTATCACCTTGTGCCTCATGTTTGGACTCTTCTAACAATGGTCATTTTTGGATGTTCCACTCAAGTGCGTGCCAACCTGCCGAAAGAAAGGATGGTAAGCATGTCATGTTATGGAATAACCTACCAAGAGCGGATAAGGACTTTGAATTTATTATGGGTACTCGGGTTCCATACGATCAACTATGTAGATAAATAATAAAACATTTATTAAAACAAAATTCAAAGTCTGTTTTCAAAAGAGATTCCGAGATGGAATATGATTATTTTGCGAGATGCATGAAAAAAAAAAGTTCCTTCATAATCGTACGTTGCTTTTTTTTTACGCTCTCCAAAAAGTGTATTTTTTTTTTCTTTCCGACAGTCAGAATGATACTCATTTTTGTTAATTGCATAAATCACCTTCAACAAAAAACAGGTCAAACTGACATGATTTTATATAAATTTGGATCCTTTTCCCCATCTATTAATATCAACATTTATTAAAAAGGGAGATTCTGGTTAATTGATCATAAATATTATATATAACATTGGTGACCGCCTTCATTTATTAAATAAATAATTGCTTGTCATTTGATTATTATTCTCTCCTTGGAACAGGCTCAGAAAAGTATTCTCAACGATGATGGCAATCATTTATATGTCTTGAGCATGTTCAATAATGATTAAAGTCTTGTGCATTCTTACATAATCGTCGGATATTTTGGGCCTGCAGCTTTTCATTGCGTCACAAAAACTGCGCATAAACTATTTTTTATCTCTTTTAAAAATGAAAATACTTGAACTTCCACCAGAGATACTTATCGAGATAATTACTTATAGCCCTTTTATACAAAAACTGGAATGTATGCTTGTTTGCCACCAATGGGCGTGCCTGATACGCAAGCACGTTCTGTTCCATACAGTTACTATTTGGGAAAAATCCACTTTTAAACGCTACTTTGAAATGATACAAGCCAATCCATCGATAGGAACCCAAGCTGAAAATCTTGTCTTGTTCAACTGTCTCGAAAGCAACCGTATTAAAAAATATATCTGCACTCTCTTTCCAAAGACACGCTACCTCCAGATTAGACAATTATGTGCACATGGCATTCCAACTCCCCACATCTCCGATAAAATAAAAGAGAAGCTACACTCATTTCGACATCACATTGAGCATGTGGTAGACTACAACAGGGGCGAGTTTATATTTTATATATTAAGCTCTGGTTTGTGTCTACAGCTCACCACACTTGAGGTGGAGCTAAGCCTTGATGTTGATATAAGCAGCGCACTTGCAGACTTGTTGGAAAACTCACCCAACATCACAACCCTAAAGATCACAAAATCACTCATGTTGCTCGAAACACTAGACAAAATACACGCAAATCTTCCATTGCTCGAATCATTATTCTTACATGATGTCAGGATCATATCCAACCAGGCACCAGAAGATATTACACCTGCAGTTACGTTAAAGAAGCTATCCTTTCACAGCGAAATACCGTGGTCTCGCTTGGAGATGTGCTGGCTGGAATTTATATGTAGAAAATACCCCAACCTGTTGTATCTTACGCTCTCAGTGACACCTGTTCAGCTTGATGCGTGGACCCCAGAGGAAATAAACGTGTTTACAAAACAAGGCATCTTGCCTATATTAAGGAGCGTGGGTCCTCAATTAAATCAGTTGAAAATATACGGAAATGCTTTAGAGTCCTCTCTCTTTAAATATATGGATAGTATTGGATGTCAGATCAAGGAACTGGACGTCAATAACCTTTACAACACAACGCCAATCTGCCCGCTCATATCATCAGATCAATGCAAATTCATTCAGTCGCTTACTCTACGTGATCTGGTGATGTCTGATTTTGGATTACTAAAGAACGGATTACCGAGATTGAAGAACTTGGAATTGATTTTTTCAAAGTATTTGACTGACTTTGCGGACGTACCGAATAAAAGAGTGGATTTAGGTCTTCTTTTGCGACAGTGTCCTTATACGCTTGAATCGGTTCTAATCAGTGGTGCTGAACTAACATGCGAGCCGTGTGGAGAAGAAGAAGAAGAACGGAATATCTTTCAAATTAAAAAACTAGTCATTGGTGAACCATGGTTCCACGACGGGATGAATGAATTCCTTTCTAAAAGGTGTCCAGATCTGACCACAATTATATTGTATAATTGTGGTCTTAATGATATCTTTCTGAATTTACCAAACCATAAGCTATCTCTATTTGAGGTAAATCAGTCAAGACCGGATTATGCCATTGCTCTTCAAGTATCTACTGGTACTAAATCTCAATTCTATTCTTCTGTTACAAAGCTGCCTGGTGTGTTTAATACAAGTTGGGGACTGGATAATGTTGAACCACCTGAATTGGCCGCCATAAAAGCTGCGTCAGATAAGCACACTTTATTTGGTGTTCCCTATATTGAATTACAATGTTCTTCAGTGCTTCGTTTGGTTGTAAATAGACGATTAGCTTGCTGAAGAGCAGATATACATCGAGCGTATAAATAAAGTTCACATATCTCATAGTCATTTTATTGACCAATCAAATTAAAGTAGTAAGCAATTGAAAAATTTTCATTTTGTTTTTATTTGTTGTTCCATTTTCTTTACAATTATCACAAAATAATAAAATGGATCGTAAACGTGTTAGTGGACCAGAATCAAGCTCGCCACCCGTCTTTAAAAAAACAATTGAAGAATTCGACATTGCAAAGAGACTTGATAAAAGAGCTTCAGACGATCTTAGACAAATCTGTGAGTACTTTTCTCTTCTTTTAACTGAACGCAAGCAACTGTCAGACTAAATGCGTATTCTTCTTTTCAAGTTTTAAAAACAGGACTTGTCACTCAAGCAAACGGGTCCGCTTATATCGAAGTTGGAAAAACAAAGATCGCTTGTGCAGTTTACGGTCCGAGACAATTGAAAAAGGCTGCCTTCTCACGTAATGGCACCTTGAATTGTGAATTCAAATTTTCAACCTTTTCTTGCCAAAAGAAGAGAGGACACATGAAAGTAATATCTCGAGAATAGTCAGAAAGAGGAGAAAAAACGACTTATTTTGTTTTTATACACATAAAAAATAGGATGCAGAAGAGAAGGAACTTTCACAAGTATTAATCCAAGCATTGGCACCAGCGGTACGATTGGAGCTATTACCAAAGGCAGCAGTTGATATTTATGTAAATGTGTTGGAAAGTGACGGTAAAAGTTCGTGCTTAGCAGCAGCCATCATTGCATCCAGTGTTGCTCTGGCAGACGCGGGTATCGAAATGTTGGATCAAGTAACAGCATGCTCTTCTGTGTTTTCGAATGATACAATTTGGATGGACGGAACAGAGGATGAGGAGCAGCACCATATGGGTTCGCTTGTTTTGTCATATATGCCTTCTTTGAACGAAGTCACTCATATTCTCCAATCAGGTCAATCCGACAGTGCACTCACATCAAAGGCGGTGGAGCAGTGTGTGGATGGCTGCTCAAAGATTTACAGTGTTATGTCAACTGCATTATTACAATCTTTAGATATAAAAGCATAATATAAATAAACGAAAAGGGACAACATAATAGGCTGATTATCATGGGCGAATTCAATAGATGTTTAAAAAGTGTGCTATAGAATATATTTTATCTGATCTTGTACTACTTCTGCTGTTTGTGTGTTGATCTATTTCTTTTAGTATCATAAAAAGAAAATGAGATTCAAATGTGATAGAAGAGAAATGTAAAATGTACAAAACTAAATTGAAAAAAAGAGTGTCCATGTAAGCCGAGGCCCAGCAGAGCTATGAATGTCAAGCATCAACAAAATAAGGTTTCTCATGATGATTTATTTGTTTGTGAATGAGTATGATTCTTCTTTTTTTTTTACAATGATCAATTAGTAGAAGCTTTTTTAGAAGCTTTCTCTTTCTTCCTTTTTCTAATATAAAATTGAAAAGGTAAAGAGTCAGGTACAGTTATTATTATTATTATTATTATTTCTGATAAATAGGAACATTGGTATCTTGAAACGTGCAGATGTACTTTTGATATCATGTGTTATTCACCACTCAAGTGATTGGCACTTTTTAGGATCTGTTTTCACCTCGAAAATTCCACGCACAAGGCCCTCAAGTATTTTATCATCTTGTAGAGTATTTTCTACAATTTCTTTGCAATCACAAGGAGTAACTCGACCGTACCAAATGGCGCGGTGACCGCTATGGGTATAAATCACCATATTTCCCGCGAAAGCGTGTCCTGCATATCAAGAAAAAAAAAAGAAAGGACCACGTATTAGACAATAACAAACAATTAATTTTCTGGAATTGTTTTTTTTCTACCCCTCCCTTTGTAGTTTAGGTTACTTGCCTCCTAAATGACTTACAAGAGCCACTTGTACTGATTCTTTTTGATCTGGCAGAGCCTGTAAGAGCGCCTGCTGTAACATTGGCCCGACTGTTCCACAGCGACGATCTTTTCTTCCGTGACCGCATATGAGTACCAAATTTGTAAAGAGACAAGGATGAATCGAAAATGGCTGATTACAAGGTTTTCCGTAAATATAGTCTAACAATGCATTGACTCTGCGATTTGTTATATTAGCAATAATAATATTATCAGGTAGCAGTATGATATCTTGAGCTCCGCGATGGGTGGAATATTTTGACGGTAAGGAGGAGTTTGTGACAACAACTCTATTGCCATTGATGTTATTTGACTCTATGCCTGTGTATGCAGGATGGTATCTATTTTCAGATGTTCGCTCATCTTTTCGTTGTTGTAATCCTTCAATTAATGCCTGAGCCAGCCCTTCGTCTTCGATATGGGATGCCCAATCTATTTTCCCTGTCATTACAATGATGTGAATAGCATACGATGGTACAGTATTTTCCAATGGTTTCGATTGGTCGATCTTAAGGTGAGATGGTACGATTGGGTGTGCACACGGTTTGATACAACCTTGACATTGTATTGGTATAACTTCTGGCAGTGCCAGTGCTGGTAACGGTGCTATTGATATTGGCTCTTTTGTGTATTCTGATGAATAAAAATTACTTATACATTCTGACAGCCACTTCATTACAAGAGCAGCAAATAAAAACAATAGTCTTATGAAAAAAATCAATTAAAAAAATATAATAATATAAGAGTTTATAAGAGTTATGAAGAAAAAGGAGCAAAGAATGTTTTTATTTCTTGTGGGGAAGAGAAGATGGGAAAATTTTAAAATCCGCTATCAGATGGTTTTGATTTCATCACAAAAAGAGGCAAGTTTAACATCTCTTTCAGATAACCCCTGACAATCATGCGTAGATAAAGTAACTTCTACTCTATTGTATACCTACAAAAATGCATTTAATCATAAAAAAATAAACTATTATTAACTGATTACTTTAAAAGTAGAAATATGCTTACATTGAACCACTCTGGATGATGATCCATTTTATCTGCCTTTAATGCAACACGTGTCATAAAACCAAAAGCCTCGTTAAAGTCCTTGAAAGTATAAGTCTTTTGGATGGCATCTCTTTGGTCGACCATTTTCCATCCGGATGAGAGTAAAGGGGTTAATAAAGTATTGCGCTGAGCTTCAGTAAGAGTCGACATAAGTTTTGTTTGGCGAAAGAAAGGTTTAATGTATCGAAAAGAAAGAGTCATCATAACGATATTTCTCACGCTCTTTTCTTTTTTTCTTGTAATGTTATGATCGGAATAAACGGTAATTCTAGCCAATAAGATGAAGCAAAATGACCTTCAGTGATTTCGTCACACACTTCCAGACCAGCCACTCTAGCTGCCATATGACTATCGAGAATTCGTTGTAGCTCACATATTTGAAGTATGCATCAGTGGATAAAATACCTTTAAATGATTTGATTTATACTAGTTCCATCCATTTATATAAAATAAATTGATCAATTCTAAAAGGTAAACTGGAGTGTTGGCAACAGAAAAAAAAAAGACTGTGGCCCGCCTGTGGTTCAAAAACAGTATCACGTGGTAGAGCAATTTACACCAATAGTTGTTATTCAATAAAATAGCTTATCAGATGAAAAAGAGATAGTATGTCTCCACTATAAGATGCTACTCCAATTTTCCTTGAACACTTTTAAATTGATATAAACAAAACTTTCTCTTTGAATTTTGTTTCTTTTATGATATGTATACTCATGCTTAGTCCATCTTCATCTCGCCCAAGAGATAAAAAAAAGTGCCCATCATATTTAAGCAATGGAGAAAAGTAGTAGCTATATAATATATATATTAATGTAGAAGAAATATATTGAACTTCATACAAAAAAAATAATAAACCAAATATTTCAGGATGATCTACATAAGATATGTATATACTATCAAATCCGGAGAACTAAAGTTTTGTAGTAAAAGCATGCAAATCCAAACAATGTGTCCTGTGTTAACAATGATTGTTTTATTTGTTTATTTTTAACCATAATTACTTATCAACATAAGAGTAATATGATATGACAACTTATAGATTACACTCGCACATAAATAGAAAACGTACTACTTGATAAGGAATTATGACGGTGAGTGCTTTTGATTTGTTAATAAATACATACTCATCGAATAAATAAAACCATCATTCTAAAATTTAGCTAGTACTTAAAAATTCTTTTCAGAAGTAAAAGAAAATATCATGAATAACTTTGATCTTGCTACTTAATATTTGATAAAGCGATACTCTATCATAAAATATCTCTACAAAAAAAGGAAGAGCTCGTTGGGGTGATTGTTAAATGAGTTTTCTCCATTGATTTTCCCCTTTTTTTGTCGTCAAACTTACTTCTTCTTTCAGTAATCAGGTCTAAACAACTTCTTAACACCCCTACGACTGGGGTTTTGCAATAATAGCAACAATAATGATCAAATTTCTATGACTGGCACTTTGTTAATTTTTAAAATTGGATTGAGTCTTATTGTATTTATTAAAGCAACCACTCGTTTTATACCTGTTTGCTCTTAAATAAAAAAGAACAAAGCGCTTTCCCTCTCAAAATGATGGTATATATAATAACTGAACTAAATATAAAAACAATGAATTATTCCAAAATATCTATCACTACTATAGATACATTCTAGAGATAATGATAACGTAATTGTAGAATTGATGGCGCCCAATATCAGAATGCCCAAGATCCCCCAGATTTGGTGTCACAAATGCAATAAAATGAAATCAGCTGAGTGCGAACGAATTATCGTTTCGGGAAAAAGTAAACTAAAAGCTGTCATTTACTACCAAATCATTCACATGTTTGGTAGAGGTCACGCACTCGCCACATAACTACGGTGCATTGGTCGATGTACCCTTTTTTTATGAGTGACGGGAGGAACAATGAGTATCTACGTTGGATGAATAAGTACAGTATTTATTTGAAATGTTGCCTTCATTAAATCCATTTAATACCATAGTTAAAATATTTGAGAAGAGAATAGTACGATGCCGAAAGATTAGTTTACCTATATTCATTGTTATAAATTAAGATTCAGGGTTTATTCTTACATCTTTTTCTTTTTTAATCCTAAAATTAAGTATTATATATGGCACTATTCTAAAATAACAAAATCTTCATGTTCTGTAACTTTAAGTACCTACTCCTATAGATAGAAACCTAAGATTTTCTTTTAAAGATATAATACTCTCCCAGAAGCTCATGAATATTGAATCAATATGGTACTTGATGTATATAATATACTTTATGATCATTCCTTAATCAGTGGATTCATATGGTCGGCCACTTTGTTATGACACCAGCAACATAGAAAGGGAGTAAAAAAAAGATTTTTTCTTAAAGAAGTTGATACAGGGAACTGTGTTAACATTAGACACGAGTTTCATTTTTCAACTGATGAAGCCATCTCCAAATATAAATGTAGCGAGTATCTTGGGTCATATTTAACATCTATAAAACCTAATTGATAACAGACATGCCACTAATAACATTTACATATACATGACTAAATACGTAAATTAACATATAGACCACCAGCTATGGATGCTGAGGAGTATTCTTTTACAGGGGCGAAGTCATCAGTTTTTCTCTTTTTTTTTTTAGTACACCCACTTCCTTGTGTTGTCAAACCACTTTATCTCTCATTAACTTTTACAAAATATTGAATAAAAAGGAATGCATCTAGTATTTGAAACAAAATTATCAAAAAAAAAACAAATAGTAGCTTCTAGAGTGAGAATCCTTTATTGTATTGCTCTACTGTACCTAACATCTACATCTAACTTGATTTAAAATTAAGTTTATACAAACCTGTCAAATGACTATGGGGTCACTAGTGAGTGCGTTCAAGGGATCGTTTGTTTGTTTATATAATAAACTATAAAGTAAAAGAAAAACGGGGAACAGACTTGTTTATTTTAGAGTTTTACAAAAGAAAAAATTAAGGAGAATGTTATTGTTTTAAGACTTTATTAAGGCAATTTTTTTAGGTTTTCGTCCTCACATCATCTTGTTACTTGACAACCTCTTACAATTAGTTTCCTTTTTAATACTTTATGGACTTGTTTTGGAAGTGGTTTGAGCTTTTCAGGCACGTCTTTACCCTTATTTAAAAAGAGAGTAAAATAATTGGATGGTAAATTCGTCAATCAAGAAGACCCTTTTTTAATTAATAATCATCGTCCATTTGATGTGTACACTCTTCATGGGCAAAAAAAAAAGGAAAGGGGCTTGATATGTACGATTCATCTTATGTATTTATTTAAATATTTTTTTGATAAAAGAAACATAAAGTACTATGATTGTATCAAAAAAAAAA
>VCJJ01001426.1:0-15312 GCA_024139415.1 Backusella tarrabulga
TTTTTCAAATACTACGACATATTTAATTTTGAAAGTGCGACAAAGTTTTGAGAAAAGGTGTATAGGCTTTATAGTCTAATAAAGCAACCAAAAATAGAAAATCAAAATCAAAATCAAAATCAAAAAAATCAAAAATTATAAATAAAGATCTCGATCAATTTCAAAACTGAAATCGATTATATACAAATGTATTTATGTTCGTATACAAAAGAAGCACGCACTTTTTTGTATAATAAATTTAAATATAAGGTCTTTAAAACCCTTAAACGCCAATAAGTAGAAGTTTAATGAATGCTCTTAAAACATTTATTTTTAAATCAATATTAAAGGTAAACTGCAAAGCAAGGAGACCAACGATATTTTCCTGCTTCCACTCTCTCCTGATACCCTTACATGACTCTTTATTTAATAATAAGCATCATAATTCCTGAAATTGGGGTGCTAAACGGTATGTGGGTCTTTGCATTGAGGTGTGCATAAATATATGTAAAAATTCTAAAAATAAACCTATTAAAAGAGTAACAATGAATTTTGCACCTATTTGCGTATTTTTATGTGAAAATAATATATACATTTTTAAATTAACCATGAATCTGTTTTTGAGATATGACAACAAAAAAAGGAAGAGAGAAAAAGATGATCATTTATTCACATATATTTTATTTGTGTTTATTTATTTAAAGTATATTGTTAGCTTTATTCAAATACATCCAAATCGCTAACATCTTGGGTGCTAAATGCATGATATTTTGCAGAGGCACAAGTGATATGCATAATAATTCGATTTTGTAACTCTTCCTCAGTTACAGGCTTAACAGTAGAGGGAGTTGGTCTTTCCTGTAAGGGTATCCCAAGATAGTATTTGACTTAAGAATCACTTGTAAAATAGAGCAAAAAACCTTGGGACTCGTCTTCATAGTTGGCATTCAGAACTAGCCTCTTCAAATGCGAGGTTTGCGTACAATGGTTATATTCTCTGTTACTCGTCCTCGAAGGTGCAGCCCCTTTAGTTTAGGAAAACAGGCAGTGACAACTTGACCAAGTTCTTTGGATATATTACGGCACCTGATAAACAACTTTTGGATGTTACTTGAGTGAGTCGGTATTTCGCTGGTTTCCATATCGGTACAAGCGGCTGCGAATTTTCTGAGAGTAGATGGAAAAGCATTCATATATTCGTTCAAATTAATCGGCCAATAAGATTCAACGCGATCCATATATATATTTATCGATACAAGAGATGTCATGTTTCGAAACAGACTCGGGCAAGTAATCATTTTGTATTCTGTTTCAAGTTCTCTAATATACTTTGCTTGTTTGGAGTGAGCCAATTGAGAAAAGATAGGACTCGTTTCATTATATTCAAGACGACATAACCGGGTTCGATAGCCCATATTATCTAGCTGACTGAATATATGTAAGTCGGTTGATACATTTCTTGCATCAAAATAGTCTACATGTTTTCCAATGTTTCGGTAAAGAGGTAGAATTCCATCACGGTATATTGTCATGGCCTGTTCACGATCAGCCCCACGAAGTAGTTTGTCGAGACAAATAAAGCTTTTCAGGTTAGGATGCTTTCTGGTTATATAAATGTACCAGTTGGAGGTAGTCAATAAAGTTGAGATCTTCTTCAAATTGTATAAAGTATGAAGTAACTAAATGAGCTGATGTGATATCGTTTGGCAGTGGTCCAGTCTCAATAGTGATGTATTTTAAAAGAAAATCACTTCAAAGACGGTAAGCTTTATGTAACAATCCACAGTCTTGTATTCCCATTGTACCATATCTTATGGTAAGTTTCTTGAGAACCGGTATATTCTTCAAGTAAGGAAAAGGTCTTGTCTGAGGTTTTCGAAAGAAGCAGAAATCGTAAGATTGAGTCGTTCCAGCCTAGTGCATGTGCCTGACAAGATCAATTGTCGCGTGAATTCACGCATACCAACATTTTTGACTTGTTCTAGTCAGTACTGATTAATTTACTGGAAAATAATCAGCACAGTTCTAGTCTTGTATCAGGAATCAAATGTTGAAAAGGTTGGTCGAAAAATTCTGGGTTAGAGGAATAAAACACGCTACTCTTAAGTTTGTATACTTGCAAGCTTGGAAGGAAATCGAGGAATACTCGTTTAAAGCTCTGCAGTTAAGGTAAAAATCTCCACTTGAAAAGCACCGCGAGGCAACTGTTGTAATGTTTGAATGAAGTTGACAAGTCTGAATTGGCTGTCAACCACTACATCGTACAAGAAACTACGATTATCCAAAACATCAAACCAAAGGCGACACACAGACAAGCATTTTACTCGTTGACCCACGGGAACCTGAATAAGTATTTGGTGTAGAATTTCACCAGGTAGATGGCTCATCATGGGTAAAAATACAAGAAGAAATAAAAGAGAAGAGACAAGAGCCAAAGAAAAACAGCCTTTTAATTTGAATGAAATTTGGTAGATTCTGTCATTTGTCCTACTCTTCTGGGCTTTAACAATTGCCAGAAAGCTACAGCAAACGTTTTGTTGTTGCTTTGAATCTGGATTTGCAAGCTCAAAAGGCTTGCTAAAAAAACTTCTTGGTGTCCCATGCAAAGATACTTTTCTGGACTTAAAACTCGCAAGTTGGGAAACATGTTGCAGAACTTTCGATTATCAAACGCCTTTGTAAAGATACCGCCTAAGTTTAATACGTCTGCTTGGGATACGCGTTTGGTAAAGCATTGAATAAAATCAATCAGCTTGTCATGTTGGCCATCAATCTGAATTTTAATTTCGTATGGTAAACTGCGTCCACGTAAAATAGCACACCACTGACGACATACATACATGATTGTTAGTCTTTGCACTAAAGGGACTTGTATAAAAATATTGTGTAAAACTTCAAGCGGTAAACTGGCCATCAGCTGTAAAAAAATAATAATAGCAACAAAGAGTAAGTAAAAAAGTGTAATAAGCTAGACATTATTTTATATTTGGAAAAGGTGGTAAGTAATGGTATACTTGGGTTATCTTATAGGGTTTATATATACAGCTACGCACTTTCAGTCTTGAATAAAAACATGGCTTAGAATAAGAGATTATTAAACTTTATGGAAATCCAAACGTATGAAAACATCTCAGTAAAAATAGCGCAGTTAGTTCAAACAACCTTTGTCACATGCAAAATGTTACAAGTTTCCATTAAAACCACAGCGGCTTTTGATTTCAAAGAGATTATTATAATAAAGAACAGCATTAATGGTATTTGACAGCTCAGTGATTTTTTTATGGTTTCTTTTTGAGTATCTGATTAAGTATAGTCAGGACCTAGATAAATGCATACTTTTAAATCTTATTTTACGATGTAGACCATGAAATAGTCAATAGAATTACTTGTAAGTGGATGGATAAATGCATATTGCATACGAAAAAGTCGGTGAAGGGCATGCATTTATCGAGGGCTGACTGTAGACCATGCTTTTCAAAAATAGATCAATAAAACCCAATGTTTTTGTGTTTTTGTGTTTTTTGAATTTGTAATCATAAAATTGTTGAGCACTGTAGAAAGAGATTCAGTTAACGAAAACTTTTCTTTAGTGATTAAAAAAACTATAATCACTGATTGTCTTCTTTTAAAGGACAATAAAAAATGAAAGTAAAAATAGCATATTTTGGATCCTGCAGTGTTAATAATTTTCAGGGGGGATTTTCAAGTGAGTCATTATTAATTAATTCTGAACTAAGACGGATAATTTTTAACCCACAACGAACAACGGCACTTTTGCCGTATCTAAAAACTATATTTATTTGACATTCTGTTTTCAAATACACGGACGAGATATAATAGTTTTATATAAAATTAAATGCTATTTTATGGATAGATTAAAAACGATATGTTTTATTGAATGATCAAGAAGTAATACCAAAATACATAGAGCTTTCTTTTATCTACTGCAAAACGATACATTTTCGTAGGTTTGAAGGCATTTAATATTAGCGCTTTAAGCTACTCTATTACTCGATTTACTTGTAAAAATAAATTGTTTAGTGATTCGTTGCTAACGATAAGAAAAAAAACAATTAACGAAAGTAGATCTTGATAATCTGTTTTCCTTCTTTGCCTATTTTTTTTTAAAATTAAATAATACCAATTAAAAGGTGAGATTTGCATCTATTTCATGATAAGGGAACGTTATCTGTTCTTAAAATGACTTTATGAGTCATTTTGAACAATGTTAGCCAATTAAAAAACTTTATTCAGCACTTACTGTTTCTGTACCACCTTCGTGACGGTGAATGCAAGTCTTTGGAGGACATGTTTAAAAGGTCCAAGAATTAAGAGTGTTTTTCTTCTTTTTCTCCTCTTTGCCGTTTTGGCCACCTGTATAATTTTCCAAAAATATTAATACATAATAAATAAACATTTAAAAGTGATTATTTACGAGTGAAAGTATATAAAGGCTTTATCCACATTCTATTATTTGTATTTATATTATAATCTTCCCCTAAAAACAATTAAAATGGAAACACAAACTACATCCAACACACTAATTTTGGGTACTGAATCTTTATTTCAGCAACAACATAAAGAGGAGACAACGTCAAATTTACGCCATCAATTAAATGACCTTATGTTTGGTTCTGTAAGTATCTATAATTGTATTGAAGCTAAGTATTAGATGCTTATTTATACCATAGATTGCTGGTATGGTTGGCAAATTTGTTGAGTATCCTTTTGATACAATCAAAGTAAGGCTTCAAACTCAGCCTTTAGATCAACCCCATTTTTCTGGACCTTGGGATTGCCTTAAAACTTTATTAAAGCAAGAAGGAGTAAAAGGCTTATTCACAGTATGTCAATCAAGTATAATAAATAGTCGTAGATTAATTTGTAACCATCATCATTGCTTTAAATAGGGTATGTCTTCTCCTTTATTTGGGTCCATGGTGGAAAATGCTGCTCTATTTGTGGGCTATCGTCAGGTACAAAGAATGATTCGCTCTTACTCTACACCAAGTGAAGAGCTGGAGAAACAAAAATACATGGCTGAGGAAGATTTACCTGCACTTAGTATGAGCCAGTTGGTTTTGGCAGGCGCTACTTCTGGAGCCATTGCTTCTTTTGTACTTACACCCGTTGAGTTGATTAAATGTAAATTGCAAGTTCAAATAGGCCAATCTTCTGTTACACACGGTGTACAATTTACCGGCCCATTTCATGTTATTCAGCATGTTGCCAGAACACATGGCATCTCTGGTTTCTATCGAGGATTTCTTGCTACATTATTAAGAGAGGCAGGTGGTGGAGCATTTTGGTTCGGTTCATATGAGTACGTATGTTCTCAGTTTATAAAACGAAGAGAGATGAAAACCGGAGGCGTTGTCCTCAAGAAGGATTTATCACCTTATGAATTGATGTTGGGTGGTGCTTTAGGCGGAATGGCATATAATGCATCTTTATACCCTGTGGATGTGATTAAGTCACAAATGCAGACTGATGAGCAACTTCTCGGTTCAGTGAAAGGGTCAGGGCAGCGAACATTCATTCAGACCGCTAAAGAAATCTATTCAGTCGGAGGATATAAGGCATTTTATAGAGGTTGTGGAATCACTGTTGCTCGTAGTGCTCCCACTTCAGCAATTATCTTTTTAACCTATGTAAGTTTTTATTTTAATTGTATAACTTGGGTCAAAACTAACTGGTCCTTTTCTTTAGGAAACACTATCAAAACATTTTGGAAATTAGAAATATCATTCACTCATTATTACTATGTACAATAAATCAAATACTTCATACCCTTTATTTTATTTATACTCCGAGTTTTTTTTTGCTTTGTTTGCACTTTCTAAAAATACAATTGGCCAACACGTCGTTGTCTGGTGTTACACATGTTTACTGACTTTTGTAACCTGGTAAATTGTTAAATATCAGGTCATTATTTAAAATAAAAGTTACAAAAGTAGACCTTAGGCACCTTGTGTTGTTGAAAATCACCATGGAACAATAATTTAGACGTGTTGGAATCGGAAAAGCCAAAGCATCAACAACTTTCACACACGAAACTAGTCACGAAAGTCATGTAAAAACTGAAACCAGAAAAAAAAATATAAACCGAAACACAAGAATGCCATTTTGCTTTTTTCTTTTCTTTTTTTTCTTTATTCATTCGACTGTAAGTTAGTTTATACGTTATTACATAATAAATTCTCACTTTGGCCCGAAAAATTAGATATATAATATGGTACAAGGTCTCTCTCATATTGTTTATACTGCTAGCTCGACCGAGCTGTTTGAACTCACCAAATCATTTTATAATTCACTTGGTTTTAAAACGCTTAGTACATCGAACGAAGCAGTTAAAGATGGCGGGTACCAAGAAGAGATATGGCTTAAGCTTGCATCAAATGAACATCTAATGACCACTGATATTATCATTAAACTTGTACTAAACACCACTTCTGTTCCTCGCCAAAAGCCAGCCGAGGATATGGACTGGTCTTTGAACGAAGCAGCCTTATCATTATCGGTACTTGATGTTGGTGTAAGTATTTGTAGTGAGGATTTTGAATATTGCAGTAATATATTATGTAATAACTGTTTTTATCTTATATTCATAATTCAGGCCGTAAAATCCCAATTAGATACTTTGGGCTCTCCTTATCAAGATAAATCAATTAAGTCATTCAGTGGTACTTTTCAGCTAATCGAGCTTTATACTCTCGACCCTTTAAACAATACTATTATTTTCTCCAATAAGCCAGCCTTTCCAAGCGTGTTGGACGTTCCTCTTACTGGACCCGGTTCTATTGACGAAGCAGTTATTAAATCCGGTAAAACCAAGAAAATCGGTGTACTTACTTCCGGGGGTGATGCACCAGGTATGAATGCGTGTGTACGTGCTGTGGTACGTTATGGCATCTCTAAAGGCTGTGACGTGTTTGCTGTTTATGAAGGCTATCAAGGTAATATACTGTCACGCGTATATACTTTCATACAAGTTTATTTATGAGTTGTTTATCACATTCAGGTCTTGTTGATGGTGGTATCAAGAAGATGGATTGGAAGAGCGTTCGAGGTTATTTGGCTATTGTAAGGTTACAAAAGATTAAGGTGGATAAGGAAATTCACATACTTTCTAAATTAGGGAGGTACTTCCATTGGTACAGCCAGATGCATGCCTTTTAAAACTCGCGAAGGCCGTCTACAAGCTGCTGAAAATTTAATTAAAAATGGCGTTGATTCTCTTATTGTTTGTGGCGGCGATGGATCTCTAACTGGTGCTGATGTTTTCCGCTCTGAATGGAGTGGCCTGAATGACGAGCTTTTAAAGACCGGTCGAATCACCGAGGATCAGTCAAAAGCATATAAACATCTGACTATTGTTGGCCTGGTGGGATCCATCGATAATGATATGTCTTCCACTGACATAACGATTGGTGCTGTGACCTCACTTCATCGTATTTGTGAATCCGTTGACTCTATTGGTACAACTGCCTTGTCTCATTCTCGTGCTTTTGTTATTGAGGTAATGGGTCGCCATTGTGGTTGGTTGGCTCTTGCAGCAGGAATTGCTACTGGCGCTGATTTCATCTTTATTCCTGAACGACCCCCAAGCCAGGATGATTGGGAATCCGTTTTATGCTCAGTTGCTCAGCGACATCGCGAACTTGGTAAACGTAAAACAGTCGTTATTGTTGCTGAAGGTGCCATGGATAAAAATCTGAACCCAATTAAAGCTGAGCATATTAAAGATATTTTGACTGATCGACTTGGACTTGACACTCGTGTAACTACCCTAGGCCACACCCAAAGAGGTGGTTCACCTGCAGCTTATGATCGTATTCTTGCCACTATTCAAAGTGTTGAGGCAGTAGAGGCTGTGTTACGTTCAACACCTGAAACCCCATCTCCTATGATCGGTATGAGTAATAATAATGTAACAAGTGGACCTTTAATGAAAGCTGTCGAGCTCACTCATGAGGTTGCAAAAGCTATTGGTGAAAAGAATTTTGCTCGTGCTATGGAACTTCGTGATCCTCAATTCGCTGAAGAATTTGAAGCCTATAATGCATCTACAATTTTGGATGATGAGACTATGTTATTACCTGAGCATCTTCGACTTAACATTGGTATTATTCATGTAGGAGCACCGGCTGGTGGTATGAATGCTGCCACTCGTACAGCTGTCAGATATGCTCTTAATCGTGGTCATAAACCTTTTGGTATCAATAATGGATTTCCAGGCTTGGCTCGTGGTTCCGTTGAAGAAATGACATGGATTTGTGTAGATGGCTGGTCTCCTCGAGGTGGTTCAGAGCTAGGAACTAATCGTGCTGTACCTGGTGAAGCTGTTGATATAGGAACTATTGCTTATCAAGTACAAAAGCATAACATCCAAGCTCTTTTGGTAATCGGCGGTTTTGAAGCCTTTGCCTCAGTTATTAACCTTGAGGGTGCTCGTAGCCAATATCCTTCACTCTGCATCCCTATTACACTGATCCCTGCTACCGTATCCAACAATGTTCCAGGTACAGACTTCTCACTAGGTTCAGACACTGCTCTCAACGCCATTGTTGAATCATGCGATGCTATTGTCCAGTCTGCTCGCTCATCCCGTCGACGTGTATTTGTTGTTGAAGTTCAAGGTGGAAGATCAGGTTATTTAGCTGTAGAAGCAGGTTTGGCGAGTGGAGCAAGTACAATTTATATTCCTGAAGAAGGTATAAACCTTTCTCGACTTCAATCTGACTCTCGTCATTTGATGGCCATGTATATGGATGATGCGGCAGATAAATCTGAGGGAAGAATAATTTTGCGCAATGAGACAGTTAGTAAGACATATACTACCCAGGTCATTTCAGATATCCTAAAGGATGAAGGCCATGCTTTATTCGATTCTCGAACTGCAGTTCTCGGTCATATCCAACAAGGTGTTAACCCTAGTCCTATGGATCGTATCAGAGCAACACGCCTTGCTAAGTCCTGTATTGATTTCTTTGAGAAACATACCTCAGCAGCTCTTGGAATTGCACATAAGCAGAAAGTACCTGTGCCAGTTGAACTCACAAAAGCGACTGAATCAGCTGCTGTCGTCGGTGTTTCTGGGTCCGACGTTGCTTACAACCCTGTCAAGGAACTAATTAAAGTTACTGATATGAAGAACCGCAAACCTTTGGATGCATGGTGGTTGGGGCATCGCCCTCTCGTCGATCTTTTGTCTGGCCGTGGCCTGTTCACTCCTGAAGCCCAAGCCAATATTCATCGCTCTTAATTGCTATAAATTCATTGCATTACATACATTTTTTTTTTAAAAACATGGATATTCATTATTATTAATAAAACAATCAAGTAAAAGTAGCTGATCGCCTACAGAGTCTTTTTGGAGTTTTTAAGACACTTTAGTACTTGAATAGTACTTGAATAGTATGTGACATATTCAGTACGTTAGTAAGTTACTGTATTAAAAAGTTGCATAAAATCAAAATGAATTTGTGGCATGTAAATAGTTAATAATAAAGCGAATAATGGCATTTAAAAAAGAAATACAAGAAATATGAATTCAGAGGGTTCTTTAACCAATTTCCGATTTTTTTTCTTGGTTACTTGAAAATACTTGGCAACTATTTCAGAAAGTATTCCCAATTCTTCGAAAAGATTTTCTCAATTACTTGTAGGTATTCACCAATTACTTGAAAAACAAATTATATAATGATTTGTATATTGGCTGTTCGTTACGATAGACTATCTTTAGTAAACAGAATGACAGTTATGATATATATATATATATAATTTTCTATCAGCTGTAAACAGAGCAATTATTTTTCTTTCAGCATTACATCGTAAAACCATGCTTAGCTCTTTCAAGACTTTAAAATAAAATATAAACTGCTTTAAAACAAAGTCATGACTCTAATTATGCTCAAGCAAGAAGTTTATTGTAAATCTCATATTTTTAAAAATAGCCCTATGCATAAATATCGACCCTAATGAAATACAAGTTTTTTTACTATTTAACTTGCACATAGTTTTTTTCAATTTGATAATAGCACAGATAAATAGAAGGAGGGTAATGAAATAAATGACTAAAAGGAGTAAGAAGATAAAATATACATGCCATAATGCTCATATGAAAAATAAAGGAGCTTTTTTATTGTATTCGTCGTTTAAAAATATTTTAAAGATTGTCACTCGTAATATCAACTGAATTATGAAGCACAAGGAATGTATGAATTGAGCAATAAAAACCTCCGTTTTCACCATTCCTATTTCAATTACTCAGTCTTTCTTCATATCCTTTCTTATTCTATTCATTATCCTCTCTTTTCTATTTATTTTTCTTTTTATTGTTTCCCTTTGTCACTTTTTTACAACATGGAACACCTAGCAACCCAGCTTCCTGAAATAGTCAGTCATATATTGTCATTTTTGACAGCTAACCATCCTCAAGAAGATCAGAAAAAGAAATTATATGCAGATCTCTACCCATGTTTGTTTGTAAATCGATTGTGGCATGATTGGACTATTCGTGCGATGTGGAGAAACGTAGCATTCGATGATACAAAAGCAGATTTAGACAAATTTTTAAAATTTGCATCTATTATATACAATGAACCTATTCCAACCCCTAGCTTTTCATCATCATCAGCCGCAGCGCTCGCCGTTGGATTGCCGGCACCTTTGGACGGAAATAATTTTGAAACATCAGCACTCACAAGATACCCAAGCCGAGCATCATCTATATCAAGTACATCATCTTCAGTTCAAACGCTCATTGAATACGTAGACCGTCCTGAATACTTGAAGACAGATTACATTTTACTTCCAGAAACGCTGATATCTAATAAAGAGTACAATGAATTCATACGACAGCAAGAACAATATCCGTCAGTAGAGCCTACACGACTGAAGACATATCGTAACTCGATGAAATCTTTGTCAGTTCGCAAAATAAAAGAAAAGTCAATTAATGAACCCCTCTCAAAAATTGGCCAAATAGCATCCAAGCTGGAGCATTTAGATATATATATTTGTGACCATTTTTCAAGCGATGCACTCTACCCATTTCTTGTCCACAGACAGCTTACATATCTATCACTAGCTGGGTGCCACCATATTTCAGACGAAGCCGTTTTGAAAGTAGCCGAATGTTGCAATAGATTAGAGCACCTTGACTTGCGTGCGTGTGGATTGGTATCGGATGTCTCACTATCAGCCATTGCCCTGAATTGTCCACAACTTCGTCATTTGAATGTTGGCCGAATTAGGGATCGTGAAAAGGTAACGAAAAAGTCGATTGGATTAATAGCGAAGCACACGCAGGCAACTGTACTTGGATTAGCAGGGTGTGATATTGATGATGAATGCCTAGAGTTGCTGGCAATGTATCGTTCAACAGGCCTTGAACGAGTATCAGCCAATAGTTGTTTCAGAATATCAAACAAAACCGTTTATGCATTTGTTCGTTATTGTCCAAATCTGTCAGTCTTTGAAATGAAAGAGTGCCACTTAATTAGCGACTGGGAGGCTGTAGCAGAACTAGTACAAAGAAAAGTGCTGTTAACGCTATGTGATCAGCAAAACAGAGCATGTGCAGATTGGGCGAGAGTCCGTGGAAGAACACTGGATGTTAGAGCCCCACTTAAATAGACCTTACACTATTTTCTCTACGAGGTGATATTTTCATCCCCATCTCCTTTTTTATTCTTATTATTTCCAGAATTATTCATCTTAATTATTGTGTAAATAATGGGTCAAAACCTATTGCAAATTAAGAGAAATTAAAATTGAAATGATACAATAAAAGTATCTAAATACATGATTGCAAAACGCCAGTAATATTTTTTTCAAACTACAAGTTGCTTTTATTTCGAGTCTCCATAAATTAGTCAATCGTTTCCTTTTTCAAAGTTGTTGCCTTTACAACTGATTCGCTATAGAAATAAATTGGTATATGATTACAAAGGAAAATTCGATTGGCTCTGAACTTGCATCTACTGTTTAATAATATTTTTTGAGGTACAAACACAACACTCTGTTACCTCCATATACACACGTAATGTCCCTTTTCTTTATCCCCTATTCCTTTCTTGGTGAAAACTTCGGCAAGACCATGAATAATAGAGGTATTGATATAGAACATACCATCGTGGATCACACTAGGTTTACGATGGACACCAGCAGGTCCAATAACAGCAACACTAGAAACTTTAGTAGTAAAGATAAAAAAAAGTACGCTTAGCAGTGATAAAAGAGAAGAGGCTAGAGGTGGTAAGCATTTTCTTCATTATATAAAAGAAAAAAAAGAGCATAGAAAATGCAAGCATTTGCCACTAATGCTTTATTAGAAAGGGAAAACTTAGTCACTTTCTAATTTCCTAAAAAAAGAAAAATTAACTTCAAGCACATCAGGGGGTGGTTGACGTATTTTAAATTAGAAGGGGAAAAGCCTCTGCTTGAAATCATATTTATCTACATTGTCAATTAAGTGCAGCGCTTACTGTAAAATAAATAAAATAAAATAAATAAATAAAACAAATAAAATGAAGAATGGGGTGAAGGACAAGCTCGTCATGTGCCATCATCTCCCCCTCGTTCACAATCTTCCGCACCAATAGCATGAGCATCTTTTGTTATACAAATAATGGAGATAATATTGAATTTTGTAGACTAAATCTGTTCAATCAGCATGTTTAATCCAGAATATATTGTTACGACTCGAGATAAATGGTTGCCGTTTATAATAGAAAATAAACAAAGTGAATCCTCGAGCAAAGCCAAAAAATTCTAGATTTGAATGTGGCAAGTGGTGCTTTTTTTTTTCTGAGTTGAAATAAAGTCGCGTTCAAAGTCAGATCACTTATCACCCGTTTTGAAGTGGATGTTTCTTAAGGTCTGATGCAGAGAATATAAGAAAACAATAACACAGAAAAACCTGACAAATAATGACTGATGCATTTATTATGTCTGACGTGTAGGAAGCTAAATTTTGAATTTCTTAATTAAAAAAAGCATATTCTATTTTAACTTTACGATCAGTTGTTTTTTTACTTTTTAAAGTTCCCAAAATGACATATCAACATAGATGCTACATAAAGGACCTAGGGTTTATACCAATACTTCAATTAAGATATTTAGTATAGAAGTGGGCAACCAAAGTTGATGGCAGCTGTTGTAGAAGGAGTGCCTTTACCAGAATAAGCTATAAATATTAAATTTAATATTGTGTAAACTACCGTGACTGCAGTCATTAAGTTGCAGATGTTTAAGAAAATCGCTAAAAGCTCTCTCTCTCCTTGCTTTATTTATGTTTTAGGACGATTTCTACTTTTCTAGTCTATCTCTTTAAACCTCGCTTAGTTTTTTGTAAGTTAAATTACCAAGAATGAACGGGAAAGTGTTTGATGACAGTTTGAATTGACTTTGATCAGTTAGTCAGGAACGATGATGAAAGGATGGAAAGGAGTTGTATCCTTTTTTGTTGTTTAACACACATATACTTTTATAAAACAAGAAGATAAATAAATAAAATGACAGCCTTAACTCTATATTTAGCTTTCCAGAACGAAAAACGATAAACCCACTGAACCGTCAGTTACCGTAACAACACCAGACGATACCAACACTAGTCCCACAACAGAAGCACCAGTAATAACCGTCGAAGATGATATGGTTAGTTTATGTCCTTGTTTAATTGATCTGTAATGTGATATAAACCAATTTATTAAATATCAAAATAAAAATAAATTGGGGATCAGCAACAAAAGTCCCGCTCGAATAATGTCACTTTTATACATACTAACCCTCACCCAGCTGGAGAACGAGAGTTGCCAAAAACTGTGCCCATTGTTCACAGACTAAAAAATGCACCAATTGATCAGATCCCTATTAGTAAAGCACCTCGTAGACAGAAATCTTCGAGATTCTATGTAACGGAAAAGGTTCAACTTGAACCAACACCTGCTTTTAGTGGTAAGTGATAGATATGCGTTGTTACTAGATCTATAAATGACATTCTTCTTTTAGAGGTGCCTGGTCATATGCATCAGGATCTTTTCTTTAAAAAAATTAGACAATGCACTGTCATTTTTGATTTCAGTGACGCTTCTTCGGAACTTCGTGAAAAGGAAATCAAACGTCAAACACTTCATGATATTCTTGAATACATATCAATGAACCGAGGAGTGCTTACTGATTCTGTTTATCCTGAGATTATTAATATGGTAGGATGGTGCAGGATGAAGCCAAGTAGTGTATTCTTATCTTTTCTCTTAGTTTGCTATCAACCTTTTTAGACCTATACCACCTCAAGTGAATCCGGTCGGTGATGCTTTCGATCCAGAAGAGGATGAACCTGTTTTGGAACAGGCATGGCCTCATTTACAGATTGTATACGAGTTCTTCCTTAGATTCTTGGAATCTCCCGAGTTTAACATCAACTTTGCAAAGAAGAACATTGATCATAAGTTTATTCTTCAGGTATTTTTTTTTTTTGGTATACAACATAAGAACTTATGCGCGTGTACATAGTTATTGGATCTTTTTGATTCAGAAGATCCAAGAGAAAGAGATTTTCTCAAGACAACCCTCCACAGAATATATGGAAAGTTCCTAAACTTGCGTGCTTTTATTCGTAGATCGATCAACAACATATTTTTCCAGTTCATTTACGAAACCGAAAGACATAATGGTATCGCAGAGCTTTTAGAGATTTTGGGTAGTATCATCAATGGGTTTGCTTTACCACTAAAGGAGGAACATAAATTATTTTTATCTCGAGTTTTACTTCCTTTGCACAAAGTGAAATCCCTTGCTCTTTATCACCCTCAATTGGCATATTGTGTTGTACAGTTCTTGGAAAAGGACCAAAATTTAACATCAGAGGTATACAAGTTACTTGAAATCAAATGCATACATATTCAATTCATTATTGATTGGTTTTCAGGTTATCACAGGACTTTTGCGCTATTGGCCAAAAGTGAATAGTCCAAAAGAACTCATGTTTTTGAATGAGGTTGAGGAAATACTTGATGTTATCGAGGTCCAAGAATTCAGAAAGATCATGTGTCCCCTTTTCAGAAAACTTAGCCAGTGTGTATCAAGTGATCATGTCCAGGTAAGATACGTTTTGGACATTTTATACCAAAACAGAAAATTCATAATAATCACGCTATTAGGTGTCTGAAAGAGCACTGTATTATTGGAATAACGAGTATATAGTGAATATGATGGCTGATAATATAAATGAAATCATGCCAATTATATTCCCTTCATTATACAAGACATCCAAGACACACTGGAATAAGTAAGTAAACATTTTTAGTAAAAAAAAAAAAAAAAAAA
>VCJJ01001426.1:34186-44570 GCA_024139415.1 Backusella tarrabulga
GTATAATGTTCCTTGTTTTTGTTTCAAATCTATTACAAGGATATTCCCATTAAGATAATTCTATCTCACTGTAGCAATAGAAGAAGGTATTTCTTTTCTATTGATCTTTTAATAGAAGCACTTACCAATTAAGTTTAACATTGGGTCATAAATACCAATGATGCATGGGGAAATGCTTAAGAGTATATCTAGTTTATTAAAAATAAGGTACAAGCTAATGTTAAAAATATGATTACTTAAAATCTACCATGAAGCACTGTAATAGATACTTTTTCTTATTAAGTACTGCAAACGTTTGTACTTGCTTTTTATTTTACTAAATTTAAATAAATGATCTAATACAATGAAATAAGAAAACAAACCCTCGTCCATTTCTGATTCATAAAGTTGTTATTAATAGTTGTAATGTCACAAGGAAGACAATGAAAAAAAGAGACAATGCATTGTTGAGCAGAAAACCCCTTCCCCTTTATTTTTAACCAAGTAAATAAAAATCAGGGCTCGATCTTAAAATATCTGTTTTACATTTTAATTTGGTTAGGTTCTTGTTTTGACAGATGATTTTTATTATAAATGTTGTATGTCATTTTATTCATTATAACCTTGAACGAAAAGGAACTCCAACAGTTTCCAATTATAGACCTACTTGTATCTAATTTGGTGAATCATTTGAAGCCCAGTACATGCTTACCATGCATGAAGTCCCGTGATGGGCAACAGTGTTTTTTTTATTATGAGTTTGAGGCTGGATAACTGTTTGACTATATTTGACATTAGTAGTTTTTGCCTATCGAGAGTCCCATTCCACTCTTTCTGCTCTGTAATATTAAATGCTTAATTCAGGTCTAACTTTATTTTAAATTACAGTTCAATAGGAGTGATTTTAAAAGGGCCTTCGGTGGTATGCCTTAATAATCATTGAGAAATACAAAAGTATAAAGTAAAAATAGTAAGTATATCTATGTTATATTACAAGTAAGGAAATAAATTCTGTGTATATTTTCTGAGCCTTTGTTTTTCTTTTCTCGCGTTTATTTATATTTTCATGCAAATGACCGTTTAGCCTTCACTTGTCCATCCCCATAATTGGAAGAATGCTTAAAATCAAGCCTCGGAAAAAAAATAATATAAATACAAGTATATTTAAAAAGAAAATTCTTCATTACTTACTACAGTTCAACTTCCATTCTTCAAATGACTCGTATCTTCTCTTACACTCTTGCCACTATTCTTCTCATTGGGGCTTACTTTGTTTCAGCTGCTCCTGCAAACAATTGTGACAAATACAGAATCACCTCCCCTGTTGTCTCATTCTCTGCTACCGACGGCCAATGCTACCTTGTTTCTTATGATTTATCTCAAGTTAAGGGCTCCCATACCATCTCTGTTGATCTTTATGACTCCTCCACCAAGAAAAAGGTGTCAACTTTAATTGACAATGAAAGCACTGACGGAAGAATTTCTACCAGTTGGTTCAACATGGATGTAGGAAAGTCCCATAAATCTGGTAAATACTACTACTATATCACTTTTGATCATGGTAAAAACTGTCCATCAGTAAAATCACCTGTAATTGATGTTACTTACAACAAGAACTCTCCACCTTCAACCTGCCCATCTAACTAAAGACCACAATTTTTCATATAATACTATTACAATAAATCATTTTATATTTACATAAGCAATCATAAAACTTTTCTCTTGTTTTGAATTATTTTTAACCTGCAATGATATACAATGTCTAAACATTAATAGAAATTGAGTTTTAAAATCGATGCCAAAGTTTATGCAGAATTTATAGAATTGATTTTGTCATAAACTTCGTCACTTTTTGTTAGTAACTGGTAACTAAGAGTTCTTTTAGAAATTAAATACCAATTTTCTCTCTCTCTTTTTGCCTGCGATACACTGGGATGGTGTCAATTTATATATATAAGCCAATCGCTACAAATGCCCTGAAAATGGTCAACAATGAAATGTTAAAACCTAATTTTATTCCCTATTGGGCTAATATTTAAAGGTGAAACACTTCTAAGCATAGCTCGCATTTTCCAGGAAGGTCTGGTCTCAGCCACTATTACGAATGTCCACAATATATAAATAGACAGGATTTTGTTGCTACTCATTTTTACTCACCTTTTAATAAGCTATTTTTTAAAATGTACAATTTATCCTGCTCCATCATTCTACTTACTTTCTATATATGGTTTACTGTTGCCCTACCTACAAATCCAGAGGTATGTAACGGATTTCGAGTTACTTCTCCCACAGAATCGGGTTTGTACTGGACAGCAAACAGCTGTTATCAAGTTTCGTATGATATGGGTAGCAATTATCCAGGTTATTCAAAAATTATTGTGGATCTCTATAATGCTCAAACAGATACAAGAGTTGGTACTTTGACGACTCAAAATACAAGTGCAGATGGTGCAACTAAGCCATTCAATCTTGATCTTGGTAGCGATCCTGCTTCTGGGGACTATTATTTTCTTGTGATGTTTGCTAATGGAAGAAACTGTGTGCCAAAGAAGACTGTTACTTTTCAGGTCGATTATAATCCTAACTCACCGCCTGCACAATGCTAAAATTCTATGTTTTTTTACGAAATTAAATCAAATTTGTTGTCAATTTATTGTATATTCAAAAAAAAAGTAAAGGTCTGACTAGTTTGAATAGATTAGAATAAACATAATCATGAGTTGGTGAAAGTATACATATACAAAATCAATTGGTGAAGACTAAGTAATAGGATATGAGCTTTTTGTTCAATTTCCTTTTCACCTTCTTGATAGATGAGATTGGCTTTTTTTTTTCAAATTAAAAACAGAAGTAAAGCAAAATATAATTGCAGTAGGTTTTTTTTTTTTTGTATCCGGTTGGTAAGTCGTCAAAAAAACACATATCTAAGGATATCGGCTAGGATCCATCATTTTATAATAAATTTTCAGGTCGGTACAGGATCATCCTATGCCAAGATACTAGATTTCTTGCTATCTTCGGCCTCAATCGGAAAGGTGTACCTTACAGGAAACTGCACTTTTGTTTCATAATCTTCTGCGTATATGCTTATAAGTGGGATACCATTTATAATAGATTAAAATATACAAATACGATAATACAATCCTTTTATTTAAAATGATATGATAATAATAACAGCTCTGCTTGATTTAAAAATCACCAATTTGGATCTTAATTAAACCCTTTTCTCCGTTTTTAATCAAATCCAAAGCCTTGAGAGTATCCTTCAATTCAAACTTGTGAGAAACAAGTCCCTTGGTGGGGATCTTTCCTTGGCTAACCAATTCAATTGCCTTTGGATGTGTATTTGAATAACGGAATGTACCGAGAACAGTGATTTCACTTGTAGTAATCATATCAGTAGGCATAGTACATGTTCCTTTACCCATTCCGACAAGCATAGCAGCACCTCCTCCGCGTACCAAGTGCACAGAGAGAACAACACATGACTCTACACCAGTACATTCAAACACAACATCGATGGTGTTTTTATCCATATTCAAATGGTTCTGGACCTGATCTGCTGCCCATTTAATAGGAGTTTCTTCACTGTCGGGTGTCTTTTTTGGTTCTAATAAAATAGTTTCGATTTGAGGAAGATATGTCTTGGCGAATTCCAATCTGTCTGGGTTAATATCAATAATAATACATCTTGTTGCCCCCTTAGCATAAGCAGCAGCAGCAACTAAAAGTCCAACAGTACCAGCACCAATAACAACGACATGAGAGCCTTCAGTAGTAGGAGAACGATCAACAGAGTGAACAGCAACAGCAATGGGCTCCATAAGTGCACCTTGTTCATATGTCATATTATCAGGCATTCTTTGATAAAATTGAAGTTAGAAACTTTCATATCAATCTTGCCGTCACCCTTCCTCCAATACTTACAAATGACAATAATGTTCCTTAATACATGTATATTCTCTAAGTGTACCGTCATTAGGACCCTGAGCCAAAGTTGTGGAGAAGTTCATTTTTGAGCAAAGGTTAACACGACCCTCCAAACATCTATCACAGCTCAAACATGCACGTCCGGGCTCAATGACAATACGGTCACCATTAGCGAAACGGGTGACATTCTTTCCTACTTTGGTAACAATACCAGAAGACTCATGACCGAGAATCATGGTTCTTGGAGGAATGAGCACACGCTGTCCGAGTCTTCCGTGTAAATAGTAATGAAGATCTGAACCACAGATACCAGTTGCTCTGATGTTAATTTGAACCTCTGTTTATATGAAAACAAAAAAGGTGGTTAGCTTATAGCTAGATTTTCAATTTAAAGCATTATTACCATCATCCTCAGGCTCTCTGACGTCAAGATATTCCTACAGTTTTCCAATTAATTAATATTTGTAACCAGCATATATATTTGTATGCATTTTACCATTCTTAAATCATTGGGGGCATACAACTTGGCAGTCAAGTTGGTCAATCCAGTTTCGACAGGCATTTTTTGAATATAGATTCCGTTTAAAAAGTTAGTTTGAAAGGGAAGAGAGATTGAATAAAACGAAGTTTAAATAAGTAGATGGGGAAATGTCTGGAAAATCGTCTAGCAGGAGAATTTAAACTTTATCCCAGATGCTGTGCACCCAACAAATTATCTGTGTGAAAATCTATAAAGCTTTTAACTGGTCTCCCGCCCTTAGCACCGAAAAGGTTACCTATGCTCAATCTCCGTCAGTCCGAATACTGGGTAAATAGAAAATAATTTTGCTCTACTCTGAATGTTGCATTTAGTCATCCTTCCTAGTTTAAAAAGCTATTTTCAATCAAATCGTTCGCTAGTATACAATTTTTGTTTCTACTTAGAGAGTCCATGGGCTATCTTTATATAAAGTAAAATTGGATGAAAGCAGCTTGAGTAAAACTCGGAAGTTCAAATACATAGTACTACTGCTTTTGAAGAAAGAGATTAGGTTATTCTATGACTCGAACTAATTCTGATTGGCAGGAAGCACAAATATTGGTAATTTGATTTAGTAAAGAAAGAAAAAGGGGCAGTTACTTCAAGAATGGATTGGTCTTGTTCTTCTTAATAGCCATGAGTGTTATCCCAATCCTACATATTATAGTGTTAATCATTTTAATAACACATAAACATTTCGGATACAAGCTAGAAAAGCGATGGAGAGGTAGACAACTCTTCTCTAAATAAGAGAACATTCTGTTTATATACACGGTATTTTTTCTTTTAATTAGACAAGATACTCCAATCAAGATAGTAGTAAACAGTGATGTTATGAAAACTGTATCAGTCTCTATGGATGAGCTCACAAAAGATAAAGTTCTCTCTCCTGATGAATATAGATCGCACTGACAATAAAACAATGTTGACTATAGCAAATACTAAACTCACTAGCTCTTTCTCTCTCTTTCTTTCTTTCTCTCTCTCTTAAATGTTTTCCATTATAAAGAGTAAAAGAAGTTACTACTATTAGTATTCTAATTAATGACAAGGCTCCTCCGTCATATACATGTACTCACAGTGACTACCAAAAGGTATTCTCATCTATAAATCAATAACACACAATATCCATCTACATGATTTATAAATTTTTGCTGTAGTGAAATGAGAGGAATGATAACATTACCGTTCAATGATTGGTAGCCAATTTTCAGTGTGATTTAACAGCAAACATGTACAACAAGATGCATTAAAGAACCACATCATCACAACCCAATTTTATTAATCAATATATGTGTACAAATTTACAATAATAGAAAATGAAGACATTTCCTTTTAGAAGGAATATTTTAATTAAAATATCTGCCAGTTTGTTTGTATTCTTTCATTGCTGGTGTATGGCCTTGTCATCTTGGGAAGATGACTCTTAAGGAAGGAATCGTCGTATAGATTATAGGACAAGAACCAGAACTTTGAAGAAAACTGCGGATCTATCTGCCAATTATCATTTTCTCGGATATCCCCTCCAATAAATACGGTGTTTTGTGTTAGAATCTGGAAACATTCATCTACATTATAATAGTCTTGGAACAGGATCATACGATCGCGAAAAGAAGAGCCTGGTATATAGTCTATACGTATATCGTGTGGTATAGCTCGTTGTAATGCAGCTACCAAGAGAAAAATAATGTTATGGTTTCATCCGAAAAAAGGAGAGCAAAAAAGAACACTTACTAGGCAACAAAACAGCTGGCGTAGTTGAACCAAGAATACTGCTCATTTTCAACTGTAGTCGTACCACATGTAATGCTTGCATTGCTGGAATATCTGTCAAATCATCAGTTGTTTTTAATGTCGGTGTTTCGTGTATAACACCACGAACTGGCTTCTGGAGCAATATTAAGGAATTGTTTTCGGACGAGGTGTTTGGATCTTTGGTCCGTTCACTGTCTATTGCTGTTTCAGAGGAGCTCGAGTTATCATCGTCGATGGATACTGCCTCAACAAAACCATCCTTATCTTCATCCAATGACTTGCGTTTGGGAAAGACGCACACGGGCTCCTGTCTTTTAGTATTCAAGATGAATTCATCTTCAGGTATGCACTTTAAAAAGCTAGTAGCATTGCTCTCCCTCCGTGTGTAATCGATTGCCGCCAAGGCATTATCGAAATCAAGAATTTGCTGATTCTTTCCTAGTATCATTTCGAATAATCGAGGCACCTGGTATAGTTCTGCAAAAGCCTTCATTTCAGGCCGCGTAGATGGGGGAAACATTGGCATAGTGTGTCTGTCGTAAAAGCATCTCTCTGACCAGATGTAAGGAACAGATCCTCTGTGAAGGAGACATGCTAATGATAATTGGAGTGCGTATCCTCTCAAGTAATTTGCTTCATATTCGACTTCAGCCAATTTTTTTCTTAATCGAAAGATTTCATTGCTCAACTGACGTCGCTCTTCTTCTTGTTTCTCTCGACGGCGCTGTTCTTTTTCTCTAAAGATTTTCTGAGCAATTCTATTTTGTTCTCTTCTCTCCTCAAGACTGGGTGGATTGGACTTTCTTCCTGGTCGCTTTCTCTTTCTTATTCTTTCGCCATGTTCATTCACAATGCCAATGTCATATTCTGGGTTAAAATGTTGAAAACTAAAGCGAGATTGACTACCACTGCTACCAGTTGACTCCATGTTTTATAAATAGATTACTATTGTTATTAAGTATTAATAAGATAAAATAAATAGATATTGCACTTTTTAATAAAAAAGAAAAGAGGAAAAAAAACAGATATGAATGTATGGCTCATGATAAATGTGAGAAAAGCTATTTTAATTGGATTATTAATTATTTAGACGCCGATTAGAAGCGAGTGATAACACCAACACAAAAGATAATCCCAAGAGATGCTAAGATTCTCCAAGTAGTGTAGGCACGCTGCTCAACTCCAACCAAGCCCCAATTGTCAATCAAGCATGCGGTTATTACCTAGGTTGTGATTTAAAATGGTTATTAACATGTAGATGTAGCTTGTATTACTCTTTACCTGTGCACAAACAAATAAAGAAAGTGTGGTGCCTGCCCCAAGTTTAGGGATACTGAAAATATTCGACATAACATAGAAGGAGCCACAGAGTCCACCTATTTATATATGTTTATATATTAAACTTAATATCAGCGGATCATAATTACAAAAACAATTATCAATACCTATCCAAGCATACGCAGGGGCAGCTATCGGTCATTTAAAAAAAATACAAATCAAATAATTAGACAACTTATTTTCATATATTTTGTTCATTTTGTACCTTTGATCAACTCAGAAGGAAGAGGTGTATGCAATGCACCTATATCGATTCCAAAAAATATAAGACAGCCCATTGTTCCAAATGTAAATGATAAAAGTGCCGAGAATGAGCGACCACCAAATTTGGTCATTTTGGCATTACATCCTAAATAAAAACTGGTTTATAACTAGAGTTCAAAACATACATCATTGAATCTATTTACCTGATTGTACAGCAAGTGTACAGCCTGCAGCAATAAGAAGAAATCCCGAGAAAACTGTGTTGTCAAGTAAATCAGGCATATTAAAATGTTCTCAGCACGTAAAATAGAAGCAAAAGAAATCGAAACAGTTGTAAAAAATGGGTAAAGGTATATATATTTATATAAAAAAAGTATGTACAAATATGATCAGTCTATTTTTTATATAATTAGCAGGGAAAGATACATCTATATTTTTCAATTTTTTTTCTGGATGCTTAAAAAAGGGTAATTTAAAACCCCGTGATATGGATTAGGGAAGTACTTGATTTTTAGGCTCTCCAGAAATACGATGAAGGGCGTGGCTTTAGGGTAATGGAGTGGCATTTTAGTAGAATATTGAATTGTAAAGAATTGAGCAAAATTGAAAGAGCAAAAGACCGAATTTCCGCGGAGTCACCTGTGTTGAAAAGGTATTTTTTTTCTACAAGTACATAATTACTTTTTTTTTTTACAGAAAATAGCCTGGACATACTCAAAGTGTTGATGCTAGATGATGAAATTTTTCTCGAAGTCTGTCTTTATTGTATTATTGTGATAACTTATTCCAAACCTACAATTAACATGTTTGAAATAATTTAGCTTCAAATTTTCAATTCAATTTTTTTTGGATTGAAAAATATAAATTTAAGGCTTTAGAATCGTTTATTCAAAAGGAAAGCACATCAATAAGTCTTTACGGGCCTTGTTTTTTATCGCTGTAATACTTTAAAATACAAACGACTCATGTCTGCAACGGTGATACACTTCACACACGTCAATTTAATGACTTTGTTATTGCTCTAGTTTATATATAGTTGGTAGACTTTTGTTCAATACGAGCATGTACATAGTAAATGACTTTCTGTAGCAATTATCTACTTCAATTATACTTTTAGTAGTACATTCTGTTGAATATTTCAGGTTAGTATATTGAGGATATCTTCTTTTATAATGATATATTAATATATAATCACAAAAGATAATCCATTTTAAAATGGAATTGATTTTATTGGGAAAACCCAACCATTCATGGGATGATATTATACCATTGATATATATTAAAAATCTAGAATATAATTCTTTTTTATTTATTCATAAATCTGTTTCTTTTATTTGTATATTCATCTTTTTGTATGCTTCCATTTTCAATATATGATGTCATGCTTCTATACATATCTTTTTGTCTTACCCTATAATAAATACCTCTATGTATTATTCCAAGATACGTGTCTCCCCCAGATCGTTTCTTATTTCTATTGTTTTGCAAGTACTTGATTATTCGCTCTACCTGCTGTGATCCTTATTGTTCTAATTTAATAGCTAATGCAATAGTACATCCTTTAAAGTTAAAGTTGCAATAACGACTGATATGGTTATCAAATACGCATAACAACACTATTGCTGCTACTATAGACGTTGTCTTTGAGTTGTGGTTATTTTTCAGCAAGTTGTTTTTGCACATTTCTAGAGTACTATGTATGCTCACTACTGAACTTTAATGAAACATAGAATAGGATTGGCTTCATCCTAATTTATAATGACATATTCCAAATGTTTATGGTATAACTCATTTTTTCTTATCATAAATTTGTTTTTTAAGTATATTTAATATCGTCTCTTTATGTTATCATTTTAATAATATTGCATCACACTTCTTTATTCATGTTCTTATCACACTTTATAGTATGTCCCTAATTGACTAAGCATAATTCTACATGGGATTACGTCCTACTATATAATGATATTTTTATATGCCATCAAGAAGGATATATTGTTTTAAAATGATAATGTTTTCTTGATATAACTCATCATATATGGTATGATATCATAATCATTGATATATACCACATATTTATGGTATAAAAATATATACTATGTATATATAATGCATTATTTTTATGTTCTAGTCTTAATAATATTATATCTTACTTTTATATTTATACCTTTGTCGTACCCTGTAATACATGCCTCATGAAACTTCAGTAATGATGAATAGTCTCATTTTTAAGAATTATTTATATGCGAGGGTTGAAAAAAACATTGTTTTAACCTTTTTTGTTTATATCAATATATCTCTTCTTCAAAAACAATTCCATTCGCTAGCATTAAAAACTATTGTATAATAAATTTTGGGTTTCTATAAATGATTCTGATCACAGGATTATTTTTGATGTATAAATATATTTTTTAGGGAAAAAAATCATTTTATATTCTTTCTTAAACATTTTGGATTATATACATGATCCATATTATTATAATTATATTTTATTATGGGGTATATGATTGTTTGTCAATGAATAGAGATATCTCTTCTAGATGACATTAAAACACAAGTAAGGAAATCAAAAAGATAAATTACAAAATAATTGTAACATTGTTACGTCTCCCATATTCATAGTGCCCGTAACTGTATCATATACTTGATCCAAGCTTTTGG
>VCJJ01001428.1:20699-31617 GCA_024139415.1 Backusella tarrabulga
CTTGGCTGTTACACAGAGTTTTTGTGAAATGGCATTTTATATTTAGTGTGGCAACACCTTTTCCATTGTGGATTTTCCGTTAATTTGAAACCAAGACAATAAATCCTTTATCGGTTGAACGGCGGCCTCATTTTCGTGTTGCTCATTCTTACACCGTCATTATTACGAAATAAAGACACAATTCTGGTTCATATAAAAGAAGCTTGTTTGTTTATAACATACAAATAGTCACTCTTATCTCAAAATAGCACAGCTGCTTTGTAAAGGATCCAAAACAAAGGTAACAACAGCAATAACAGGTTAGACAGTGATGTCTATCAGTAATCTTTGGTTTTTAATGATGATGTATAATGGTTCTTTGATTTGAATATGAATCGATAGCCACCACCACCACCACCAAGTATATGAGTCTTGTTTAAGCATTATGCTCTGTCACATCTCTTGCCATGTTGGTCATTTTCATATGAATAGAGCCACTTTTAGATGAAATTTAAACTCCATTTCATTATTTTAAAAATACAAAAAAAGTACCTGGCTCTTGTTTATATATCACTCTTCTTGTTTTTACCAAACACTATGCCACCGCCTCTACTAGCCAGGCTGGTTCTCCAGTCCTGCTCTCGTAGAGTAAGTTGTATTGATAATAAAAGGCATGCTCTGATAACAATAACACTTACTTACTTTATAACAGCCAACGGTTCTTAGTCAACCATGGAGCAAGACAACAGGACTAGCAAAGTCATTTTTATCCACAACAACGAACACAACTCGACCATTATCAACAGCAACTACTTTTATGAGGTAAAAAGAGATTGTCTTATTTTCAACAAGATCAATTCCAAATTCCTTTTATAATTAGAGAATCCACCATTTTACAAAAAACCGGCACCGTCTTCAAATCACATGCAACACCCATCGTGTCCTTTGCCGTCGGACTCAATATGGCACATTCGCTCAAACCCTTCAAAACCGTGCATTGTGATGCTATGGCTGCGCCCCCACCCGCGCTTGTCCGGGAAGCCATCACAAAGACCAAACTTGTTTCTGCGCTCCAAAAACGACCCTCGATGCTCTCAGAAATCTGGGAGCTTATCAAGGACGACCTCTTACTCCTGGGCTGCATTATCCTCACTGCGGTGGGTGCAGCCATCATCCAATTACAAACCCCACTTGTCACCGGCCAACTTATCAACATCCTCTCTTCCTCGGCAAAATCGCTTTCCATCAATAGTCTTAATGCACCCGCCATGAAGTTATTTGGACTCCTGACGGCCCAAGGCCTCTTGACGTTTTTACACATTGCTTTGGTATCTGCATTTGGCGAGAATGTCGCAAAGCGACTTCGTGCCAAGCTGTTCAAGGCCATTGTGCAACAGGATATTTCGTTTTTTGATTGCCATAAAAGTGGCGAGCTTGTGAGCAGATTAACAGCAGATGTATCTGATTTCAAGGTAGGGTAGAAACTTGGATGGACAAATGGGATGATTAACACAGGGGTTTATTAGAGTACCTTTAAACAACTTGTCACCCAAGGCCTTAAGTCTATCACACAAACTGTCGGCTCTGCGATCCAACTGTTTCAAATCTCAACCTCATTGACCCTGACCATGCTCGGTACAATGCCGATCCTTTATATTCTCTTAAACATGTATGGCGCTTATTTGCGTAGATTGAGCAAGCAAAACAAGCACTTGGATGGTATGGCAGGTGGTGTAGCCGGTGAGGTAAGCTCTTATCATAACCGGAAGGAGGAGGTGGGGAGAGTTTTAATAACATGATTGCAGGTGATTTCGAATATAAGAACGGTAAGAGCATTTGCATCTGAAGACCGTGAAATGGCACACTACGGTGAATTCTGTGACAACGTCGCTACGTCCAACAAAAACATGGGTCTGCACATTGGTCTCTTCCAGGGACTGACCAACATCTCTGTTGGTTGTATGGTCCTGACCGTCCTTTACTATGGTGGATCGCTTGTGGTCCGAAACGAATTGACCAGTGGTGATCTCATGTCGTACATGCTTTCTACACAGACCGCACAGCATTCTTTGGTGTCTTTGGGCGTTCTTTTTGGACAGACCATCAAGGCAGCCGCCTCGGCTTCTCGTGTGTTTGAGTTTATTCATTTACAGCCTGAGATTGCTCTCCGTGGAGGTGTGCTTCCCGAATCGGTAAAGGGCGATGTCAAGTTTGTTGATGTTGAGTTTTGTTATCCGGCTCGTCCGGGGCAGAAGGTGTTGGATCGGTTTGAGTTGGATGTTCCTAGTGGAACAACCGTGGCATTATGTGGTCCATCAGGTAATAAAGAAACAAAAAAGGAAAAAGAAAGAAAGAGACTAAAAAGTACGGTGGCCTCCTTTTTTACTCTCAGGATCCGGTAAATCTACAATTGCTTCCTTGTTGGAAAGATTCTATGAACCTGAGCAAGGTAGTATTTTATTGGATGGACGTGAATTGAAGGATCTTGATCCATCTTGGTTAAGAGAACACATTGGCTTTATCAATCAAGGTAAGACAACCACTGGAGAAAGAGGGTAATATTATACTTAATCCAAAATGCAGAGCCTGTTTTGTTTGCCACTTCGATTTTGGAAAATATCCGATATGGAAAGCCTGATGCAACCATGGAGGAGGTAAAGGAGGCAGCCCGTAAGGCCAACGCCGAGATATTTATTGAAAGCTTCCCATCTGGATATGATACGGTTGTTGGTGAAAGAGGTGCTGCTCTTTCAGGTGGTCAAAAGCAACGTATTGCTATTGCACGCGCTATTCTTAAAGACCCCAAGGTAAAAATAAAAGAAGGAATGGATTGGGTGGATGTGCACATATTGAAAATATCAATTTTAGATTCTTATATTAGATGAGGCTACTTCAGCCCTAGATAGTAAGTAGTAGCAGCAGTAGTAGTAGTATGATGTGTTTTTTTACTTAACATGCATATTTGATAATAGCTCAAAGTGAAAAGATGGTACAGGATGCATTAGATAAATTAATGGAAGGTAGAACCGTACTTGTTATTGCACACAGATTATCGACCATTCGTAAAGCAGGTAATATATTAGTGATACAATATAAATGAATGAATGATAAACTGATAATCATCCAATAGACATGATTGTTGTGATGGGAAGAACACCAGGAAACATTTTAGAAAAAGGTGAGTTAAATACAATAAGATGATGATGATATTTCGTTTTTTTTCTTCTATATATTTATAATAAAATCCTATTTTGAATAAACAATAAAAAGGCACTCATCAACAATTAATGAACAATCGATCAACGTATTATAACCTCCACAATCAATTGGTTCATGCTGAAAACAATCAATAAACAATTCCTATTGGCTTATTAAGTGACTTCAATTTCTCTTTTTTTTTTCTTTTTTTTTCTCTCTCTCTCTCATGTGTAAACACTTGACTTGATCCTTTTCTTTTATATCATTTTATTGTAAAAAATATGCGTAATACCAAAATATTGGCTGGCTCTTCACACCCTGAGCTTGCTACTCTTGTTGCAAAAAGACTTGGAACGCCACTTGCTGACTGCACGCTAAAGAAGTTTAGTAACAAGGAAACAAGTGTTGAAATACGTGAGTTATTGCTATTATTTGAATGAAATGAACACGAGAACTGAACGTGTTTTATTTTTACTCTGCGTGCTGTTAATTAGGCGTCTCTATCCGTAATGAGGATATATTTATTATTCAGTCAGGCTCGCTCAATATGAATGATAATATCATTGAGCTCTGTATTATGATCCAAGCTGCTCGTATCGGCTCTGGTAAACGTATTACCGCGGTCTTACCTTATTTCCCCTATTGTAAACAGAGTAAACGTAAAGGAAGAACAAGCATTACAGCAAAGTGTAAAGTATATTATATATATATATATATTTAATATGTTGTATAACTTAGAGCTAACTCTTAATATGTTTCAAAATAGTGATTTGTAACATGTTGGTTGTGGCTGGTGTTGATCATATCATTGTAAGTAGAGAGACTTGGATATTTTCATTTCGATAAGCTAAAAACTTATTATATTAAAAAGACAATGGATCTCCACGCCTCGCAAATGCAAGGCTTCTTCCAACGTCCTGTCGACAACCTTTATGCGGAGCCTGTAATTGCAAGATGGATTACACAGAATGTAGCAAATTGGCATAATGGTGTCATTGTCTCTAAAAATGCAGGTGGAGCAAAGAGGTAAAAGTTGATATACACACAAACCAAACTGTCATATTAAACTCGAGTCTATAAAATAGAGTCACGTCATTGGCTGATGCCCTTCGTCTCGATTTTGCATTGATCCATAAAGATAGATCACGCATTAGTCCTCAGGGTCACAATAGACCCTACAGTGGTATGCCCAAATCAGGAGAAGGCGATACTGTGCGTGTCTATGAAGAAGAGGAAGAGACAGAAGGAAAAGGAAATAGCAATGGTAACAGCAATGATGGAGAAGAGGAGGTTGAGGACGATAAAAAGAGCTCAACTGATGGCGGTGTCTTGAATGCTGCTGTTACAGTGGTGGCTGATAAGGATGGTGAAAGCACTATTACCTTGGTAGGTGATGTGAGTGGTAAAGTAGCATTTTTAACGGTAAGTTGTACATGACGATGATTGATCGTGATGATGAGTTATTGACCCATGATGATAGGATGACATTATCGATAATTGTGGATCCTTCCTAGATGCAGCAGAGCATCTCATGAACAAGTGTGGAGCAGCCAAAGTGTATATTATTGCCACACATGGCGTGTTGAGCGGTGATTCCATTCAAAAGATCGAGGCATGTGATAGTATTTATAAGCTAGTTGTCACCAACACGTTCCCCATTCCAAAGGAAAAGATGGATCAATCCTCAAAGCTGGAAGTGATTGATATATCCAATACCCTTGCAGAGGCGATTAGAAGAACGGTAAGTTTAGATAAAATAGTAAAAAATAACTAAAATGTACTAAACTAAATTATCTGTAAATCCATGTACACTAGCATAACGGTGAGAGTGTAAGTTATCTCTTCCATCATGCAGAGTGATTTTATTTTCTATGAGGCAATTATTGTTGCTATTAAAAGAAAGTGTTGCTACTGTACATCTTTATCATTATCATTACCACACAATAAAATAAATAAAATAAAATAAAATATATTACATTATATTGAATTCTATTCCAACAGGCTAAACCCCTTTTTAACCTCTTTTAAAGTAAATAAATAAACAAATAAACAATAGAACTTCAAGGAGGTTATTAGATCCAACGAATTGTAGCAAAAACAAAGGGGTCTTTTTTATTGCCTTATACATTTCCTTTTCTTTTTTTTTCTCTCTTTTTCTCTCTCTCTCTCTCTCTCTCTCTCTTTTTTTTCTTCTTTTTTTAAAGCTAATAATATATAAACATTTAAACTCCCCCCAGATCTCTCCTTTTCATTACCGTTATCATTACTTACCTTTTATATATTCAACGCATTTATAATAAAAAAGGGTAAAAAATAAAATGATGAAAATAAAATAAAAAGGAAACTTAAAATCATCATGATAGAAATGAAGTCTAAAAAAACGAAGAATCACTTTATCGAAGAAGAGCGTAGCACAAATGCATTTACATTTATAAAGAATCGGTTCTTCATGACGCCAAAGACATATGACGAAAAGAGCCCAAGAGCCTCCACTTCGTCAAGTCGACGCTCCAGTCTTCAACTATCCATCGATCTGCTGGACAGTCCCGATAGTTACAACGAGGATACAGTGTTCCACCAACCAAACAACAGCAATCTTTTCGCATTAAAAGAAGGCTATCTGTTCAAAAGAACCGATTTTAAAGCATATAAAGGATGGAAATTGTATCGAGTGATTTTACGGGGTCACAAATTATATCTTTATAAACCAATGTCGTCGCCACTTAAACAACACCAAACCAAAGATTATGATTTCGACCGCGAGGCACAGGAAGTGCTATTTACAACGCCTACGCAAGGCACGGTGTTTATGGAGCTGGATCAAAATATGCAACCAACACACAAGGTCCAGCTTGTCATTACCGATCAGGATGTGACATGCACTCGATTGGGCTCATTGAAACAGCACCAATGGGCTATTGACTCTATAAAGCTCGACTACACCCGACTTGACGACGACGACGACGACGAAGAGGAGTTTGAACTTGAACAAGAAGAAGAAGAAGAAGAAGACGACGAGGAGACAGAGGGGAAGAAGGAGGGGAATACTGAACAACAACAACAACAACAACAGCAGCAGCAGCAGCAACAACAAAAACAACCTTCAATTGACAATGGTGCTCATTCAGACATGTTGAGTTCGGATTCCAGCGGACCTCTCCCTTTCTCCATCACAATCAACGATGACGCTGTATTTTATTTCTCGACAATTCACCGCGAGTTGGGACAAGCATGGATATCCCATTTACAACAAAAATTAAATAACAACAATAATAGTAGTAATAGTATAAATAATAATAACAATAATAATAATAGCAATAGCAATGCCAATATGAATAATAATAACAGTATACTGAATGCATGCAGCATGACGAGCAGTAGCACTGGAAGCAGTAATAACAATATCAGTAGTAGCTTCAGCAGCAGTAACAACGACACAGATGAAGATTTCGGAGATCAGCATGATACAACATTAACCAACCTAGTGCAGACACTCCTATTCAGTACAGATAATGAGTTTATCCATGTGTTCCTCTCTACTTACAGCTTATTCAGCACAGCGCAGCAGGTGCTCGATGAACTGAAACGATGGACCCCAAAGGACCAGCTCTTTCGTCTGCTTGGTCTCATCACCGTGTGGTGCGAATGGTACGCCGAGGACGTAGCGGGCGACGTTGCATCGGGCATGATCGCGCTACTACAAGAAAAAATACAGGAAAAAAAGAAAAAAAACCAAGTCGATCTGCAGGTCATGCAGGTCAAGGAGCTTGTTCTTAAAACAGTGGCAAACAATAAATTGGATCATCCACAGATTATCCAACGAGATGAGGAGGATGAATTTGGCATTGATACAACTTTGGAGATTGAAAACATTGCTGCAAAGGACAAACGTCGTGACTCCATCAACATGAGCAACCTACTTATTTCCGGTCTCACGCCTGAGCTTTTTCTCATCACTGATCCAACCGCTTTTGCAGAACAAATTTATGTCTTTCATCAGGCACAACATGCAAAACACACTTGGAAGTTTGTACTTGCCCACTTTTTACCGACGTCCACACTACTCGAAAACACTCTCTTGTTCACAGAGTCACAGCCTCATTTTCTCACCGCCTTGATTCGAAACCAAATCCTTGTTGAGTCTCAGCATGTCGAAATTGAAGGGGTTCTATTGACACGATCGCAGCTATTGGAGCATTGGATCAGTATCGGGAAACAACTGCTTGAATTGGGTGATATGACAGGCTGGTTTGCCATTGCGCTGGCTGTCTGTTCACCTTGCATCAGTCGCCTTAAAGAGACATGGAAGGCGGTCCATCGTCCCCTGGTGGTATGCGTGCAAATGGAGTGGGTTCATATACTTGCAGATCACCTCAAGGATGAAATCAAAGTGCTGGATGTGGATCGATTAAAGCTACGGCATAATGTATCCACCACGAGTCTCCCCTACTTTGGCATGATAAAACAGGCACTCCATCAATTAAAAAGCCACCATAGTAAGTCAGTCGACTTTACTGCTTGCAGGTCGGCTTACCTTACCCTCAAGTTACAGCTTCAAGAGTATAAGGATTATGATCCCGTCTCCAATTGGAACGATTTTCCCGTGGTGGCGCCCATTCAGTCCTTCTTTGAACATGCTGCATCTACCATGACATCACCCGATTTGAAATTTCTGCACGAGTCCTCTTTAGTATGTGAGCCCAAATTGCTTGGTCAGGGTTTCGATGGTGGAAAGAGGGTGACGACTACATCGGGTCATTCTACCACTTTTCAGTTTCCAGAAATTCTTGATAGCTGTCAATTACTGGATCCGCTCTCTTTGATGTTGGATGTATCACACCCAAGTCTGGATTCATTACCTGAGGATTCATCGACGGTACACTCGTCCTCTTATTCTAGCTCGGAACCACAGCAAGTGATTAAAAAGGCATTTCATCGTAAACGATCATTGAGTTTTGCATCCTCCAGTTTACCTAATGTGGACTCAGAAAAGACCTTGTTGGACTCATTGATCACGGGACAATCCATTCGATCACTGGCTCAGCAGTCAAAGTATTCAAATGGGGGTGATGTGGTTTTGACTGTTCAGCAGGGGGAGTTGACATTTAGAGCTACTTTTATGAAGACGAATGCTATGAAGGGATCAAATGATAACAATAGTAGTAAAAAAAATGGTACAGTGTCATAAAAATAAAAGGAGAGAAAAAAAAACGAAATATCAAAAGAAATTATACTCATCATCATCATCATCATTTATATACATATAGATAGTCCAATGCTACTTGTCAGTGTCAAAGCAGGACATTTAGAAAGTCTAGTTGATCTTCTGGTTTATGGCATTAGCGAATATACTGACCAATTAAAAGACCAATGGAACATTCTATCCAACAACCTGAATCAATTATCACCTGGAGATGGTGTCAAGATGGACGATGAGGATTATGTCACTGTCTTTTTTTCAAGCTACCGCATCTTTTGTTCGTCTCAACAACTATTGGAGATGTTACGCAAGAGGTTTATATCCTCCAAGGAGCAGGGTAAACGAGCCCAACGGAAAAACTCATTGGCATTACTCGAAAACTACTTTCACAACAACAAACCAGACCCATATCAAAAGCAGACCTGTGACATGGACTGGGATCGCATTTGTCAAATCCAGCTGCGTATTCTAAACCTGCTTTACTATTGGTTGGAAGAGCACTATTATGACTTTATGGATGATATTGAAATGAGTAAGCACATTTCTGCATTTCTCTTGACAGCCAAAAAGACACTTGACACCATACCAAAATCGACCTCCTCATTGTCCTTGATCCAGAATCGGTTACAGCATATTCATCAGAAAATCACTATCAAGGCCATGACCCCCTTTTGTGATAGTAATGTCGAGTATCCATTGGAGATCTCACGTGGATTTGAATCCATCTATAAACAAATGACAACGGTGCATCAGCATTTTAACATCACCATTGTCAGGGCAGCATCACCCATGTCTATCCTTCATGCTCCTAGTGAACACCCGTTGGTGTTGGAGGATATCAGTTCAGACCAATTGCTTGAGCAACTTGATCACTGTGTGCGCCAAGCTTTTTGTGCCGTGACTCTTCATGACTGGATACAAATGTTTGATGTGATGGAGGCCCAGATAGGAGACATCTATGCCTGGTTACCCGCACGAAAACCTTCGCGCACTTCCCGCATGGCTACATCCCTCAGCCTCACCGATATCCAGGAGGACATTATCATCTCTGATATTTACACTGCCATTGAGGGTGCAAGACGATCGGTGGTGTCTCCATCTGCATTTTCCGATGATGATTTATTGCTTGCATTCCCCCACTCCATCCAGTATCTCTACTCGCTTCATTATGTGATGCGCTACTGGGTGATTCAGGCACTGGCATCACCCAAGGTGAATGTCAAGACACGGGTGCTTCGCATCGAGAAATTCCTTCAAGTGATTCTCTCCCCTCAACGCAAGATTCCAGGATTTGCCGAGTATGCCATTGCCAGTGCATTGGTCAGTCCCGAGGTTCGCCTATTCAGCAAAGCATGGAACGATGTCGCGGTACAGCATGGTAACGCCAGCTTGGACACACTCCAGCACTTACTGCTTCAGATCCAAAAAATGCAGCCCATCATGATTGAAAGTAAAGCCGTGGTGCCTAGTCTAGGATGGATCCTGGAGCGTGCGCTTGAGCTCAAGACACACCAGGCCGACATGATCCATTTCGAACAGCGTCACTACATGGTGGATTTTATACATTGGTTGATGGGGCTCCAAATAGAACTTGCCAGCAACTCGCCAACCACCTTTTCCTTCCATTTGACACCCACCAGCGATATATGGACATGGAAAGAGATGCGCGAGTTTGCAAACAAAGAAAACAAACGCAATGGGCGTCAACGTATGGTGTTTCATAAACTAGTACTTGACCAGATGGACAAGATGAAGCGCGACCAGAGGGAACGGGATCGAATCGATAAGGAATGGACAAGTCTACAGCACAAGATGCAAAAGAAACAGGTGGAGCAGCAGATCCGTCTGCTCCCTCGATGGAACAGTTTTCTAAAGGGCTTCCGCGATGTCAAGACCAGCACGGTGATCAGTCTGATTGGTGCATCGACATTTGTGCAGCAAGGCAAACGTGATTTTGTTTTCCGCATCGTCACCGAGGAGAGTGGACAGTACCTATTCCAGGGCATGAGTCGAGACGATATGCAGGATTGGATGCGACACATCAATGCCGCCTCGAGGGAGGGCGCCGCTAAACGCCAAAGTGTGCTCGTTTCCGAGTATGTTGCAGAAAACCTATCACAAACAAACCGACACGGACAGCAGCAACAGCAGCAGGATGCCGGGGGTGTATACGGTGTTGCACTCAGTATCATGATGCATGGTGGCTCCATCCCTGCCGTTGTTGAGAAATGTATCTGTGAGATTGAGAAGCGTGGCTTGGAAGAGGTGGGCATCTATCGTGTGGCCGGTACCGGTTCGGTTGTCACGGCACTCAAGCATGAATTCAATAAGAATGTGAGCAAGGTAGATCTGGGCGATCCGTTATGGGCCGATATCAATGTTGTGGCCGATGCCCTCAAACAGTTTTTAAGAGAATTGCCTGAACCTTTATTGACATATACTTATTATAATGAGTTTATACATGCTTCAAGTAAGTTTTTTTTTTTTTTTTTTTTTTTTTTTGTTTTATTTTTTTTTTTTTTTTTTTTTTTTTTTTTTTTT
>VCJJ01001429.1:15231-26824 GCA_024139415.1 Backusella tarrabulga
ATAGAAATATATATAGATAGATATAATTATCTATATGGGTATTTTTATTCTTCTATTTGTTGTTTATGTTATAGGCGGCGCCACTTTATTCCCCCTATTGATTTATTCAATTCTTTGGATAAGTACCCTATACAGTAAATACGGCATATATCTTAATAGTCTGTACGAACTTAAACAAGCGAAACGGATAAATGAAAAACTAAAAGATACCCAGGATGATATACAAAGCCAACTATATAGAGTAGGTTGGTTACGGGTATCTCGGAATGCCGAACAGTCAGCACCCGACACAACAATTGGAAATATGGTGGTATCCTATATATCTGGAAAGAAGGCAAATACAACAGAAACCCATGACGCGTACGCTGTTCTCAAGTATAAAACATTATATCTTTACGATTCCGAAAAACAACTCGATTGCAAACAAGTCATCCCTCTGGATAAATATTTGATTACAATGTACCCACCCGGCTTAGAAGAATTCGAATTCTTTACTAAATTGCCCCTCATCAAACTCACTCACCAAGAAAATGAACTCCCATACTATTTTAACTGCAGTAAATGCATCGAAAAGGAGGATTGGTACTTTGCTCTTATTCGTGCAACGAGATATCAACTGCCTCACCACTCGACCCCGCAGCATGACAAAACTCATTTTGATCAATCGGGTATGAATCATCTGATCACAACAGTGCACAGTAATGAGCATCATTTTCAAACCCAGTGGTTGAACGCCCTTCTTGGCCGTCTTTTCTTTGGTGTATACAAAACAGATGATGTAAAAAAGGCCATGCTCGACAAGGTAATAACAAAACTCGACCGAATTAACTCTAAACGACCGCCATTCTTGGGAGAAATTGCCGTCCGTTCGGTTGATCCAGGCAAGTTTCCTCCTAACATCACTCAGCCCAAATTGATAAGCTTGAGCCCGACTGGCGAGCTTGTAGCCGAGGGTTTCTTTAGCTACAAAGGAGGACTAAGGGTGGAAATTTCTACAGAGCTTAAATGGAAATATTCTGACCATTTGAAGCCTCTGACTATGGATATAGTTCTTGGCATTACAGTTCAAGAAATATCAGGTAAAGCAAAGCTGATTATAAAGGAGCCTCCGACGAATAGATTCTGGTATGGCTTTTATGAGCTTCCTAAAATGGATTGGAAAGTTGAACCGGTTGTTTGGGATAAGACGGTAGGCTATTCAATGGTCGTCAAGGCAATTCAGCAAAAAATCGAAGAACTCATTACAGAAACGATGGTTATACCGAATTTTGATGATATCACATTTTTTCCAACAAATGGGGCAGGTGGTATCTTTGAGGTGCCACCTGGTGTAGAGGTGCCTGACAAGTTAAACAAAGATCTTTCAACCAAGTCGTTACCAGAATTGAATATTACACATCAAAGCTCATTCCAAGATAAAGGAAGTCCCAGATCAACAGCTACAGCACCATCCAAGTTGAATAATGAAATCCTCACCTTACCTAACAATAGTAGTGATACTGATTTGCTATCGACCTCACCAGATTCGCTTTCAACTGCAAGCAGTGTGGCTGATTCTTTAAAAACAATCTCAAGGAAGACTTCAAATGACTCAAATACCATTGTATCACCCTCACTCGCAACTGGAATAACGAATAGACAAATGAAAAACATATATCCTTCTTCTAGTACGGATAGAGATACTTCCCTATTAAAAAAATCAACTTCGAGAGGTTTGGTTCCTGCTAAAAAAACCGCTTTAGCAGTTGTAGATATGTCATCCGCAACTGCACACACAGCATCAGAGAAAGATGAAGTCAAGAGATAATTATCAAATTCTAATATTGTATCATAGTGTTATTTTTTTATTTTCTTTTTTTCAATTTTATATACACAAAAATATCTTTAATCATAGTAGTAGTGAACGTAAAATAAAATAGTAATATTATTATAAAAGTGTATTTAATTTTTATTTATTCATTTATATATGCTAACAAGGTTTTGCTGATTAATAATTTCCTTCATTTCTTCCTTTGCCTCGGTACAACCCCTATTTGATGCCATAATAAAATGCTTTATCTTATTTAAGTGATCACCTTTACGCTCATAGAGATATCCTAATGCACAATACATCTCGGCAAGAAGCTCGTTGCTGTTTTTTACGCAGAATTTAATCTCTTTGTTATTAGCGGTATCTGGATCTTCTTCTAGAGGGTAGATAAATCGCGAGTTTTGTTGAATTGGTATAGTCTTCACTTTTTCCAAGTATTTGATTGCTTCATCAAGATCGTAATTTACACCATGCGCTAAATAGTACATAGAAGCTAGTTTATAAAGAGCCGCAGGATTGTTTTCGGCGTTAAAGTAGTGTTGAAGTGCACTCTTATTATCAGGCAAACCAGGTTTAGCATATTGACTGATTAAACCTTGCTCGTACCAGGTCACATTGGACTGGCTGGTTTTAGGAAATTCTGTAATACTATGCGGAAGTTTAAAATCGTGTGTCAAATTTTGTTTAATAAAATACGTACTGCTGCTGCCAGAAGATTGCTTGTTTTTTTTGTGCTTTGTAGAATTATGATTAGATGTAGTTGAGCTATTCATCTCTAAAAAAGATCTTGCACCATGATCGTCTTCAGGTAGCTCGTTATTTTCATACAGTCGTTTCACATTGTCTATCGCAAGACCACAGTGTTGTCTAGCGGCCTCCATATAATACTTTAAAGCGTTTTCCTTGTCGCCTTTCAATTCATAAAAGCAGCCTAAATTATTTGTACCAGGCGAATGACCTTGTCTGTTGCATCTCTTATAGAGTTTCTCCACTATTTCAGGCTCCGCATGATTCTTTTCGGATAGCCGTGCAACCGCAAAGTGAGCTCTTATCACATCACCACCAATAGCAGCTCTTTTGTAATATCCTTCTGCCTTTTTGAAATCACCTTTTTTCCAGTAATAATACCCCACATTTGCTTTAGCTTCGTGGTGATCATTAGCTGCAGCCCGCTCGAACCAGTAAATAGACTCACCATTATCTTTTCCAGTACCCAGGCCTTGGGCATAGAAACTTCCCAGATTATATTGCGCTTGTGCACAATCCCCTTTAGCAGCACGGCTATACAGTTTAAATGCTTTTTTGTATTCCTTGCGTTTTTCATAAATGTAGCCCAAGTTGCAGCATGCATTCCAGTGATCCTTGTCTGCTGCGCGTTGATACAATTTCATAGCAGTTTTTTTATTAATCTCGACGCCTACACCATTTTCATACATATAGCCAAGTGTGAATTGAGAATCGCTGTCACCATGGTCTGCACCAGCTTTTATAGAATTCATATTTTGTCTCATCCAGTCTGTTTCGTTTGTACTTGTCTCTGCTATACTTGTGCGATTTGATTGTAATAGTTGGGAAGACGTTTCTTGACTTGTTATTGAGCCGCTGTCAAAATTGCTTTTTTGTTCTCTGGACATGTTGAGTTCTATCTGGTGAGCTGAATCCCTCTCCGCATTTTCAATTTGGTTTAATTCTTTTTTTGCTTCCATGTGGCCGTGATTAGCTGCGAAAGTTAGATAGTATTTCGCACGTTCAGTATTTGCCAAAGTAATGCCTGGGTTAAGATATACCCTCCCTATTTGGTAGTGTATTTCGGGTACGTTGCTTTTAGAACAGATGTTAATATAATTATTGACACGCTCTTTATATTCTTTGGAGTCTTTCTTCCCATAGATCGAAACTAGTCTTAGCGCGGCTTTAAAAAAGGATATTTGATCACCTTTACTGAATATGTTAGGGTCTATAGGAGTGGAGATAGTTTTGTATTTTGACACAATCTGCTCGAGTGCTTTCTTATAGTTCTTGATTGCACCATCATAATTTAGGCTTTCTAAGTATTTATCAGCTTCTATGATGCGTGCCTTGATCTGACTATCTATTTTATCTTTCTTCGCTATCAAAATTCATTAATTTTGTTTTATGTTACTTGATACTTTAAATATATATATATATATATATATATACCTTTAGAAGAATCATCTTTTTTATTGAGTTTTAGCGCCATGAGAATACAGTTGATGCTATAACAATAAAGTAAAGAAATTGTAATCTGGAAAAAAATAAAACAAAATAAAATGATAAATAAGTATTTCCTACTTTTCCTCAAAAGGCTATTCACTTAGCCTAGTTGATCACGTTATAAATAGTTTGTACTCATTTTGCTTAGTCAGAATCATACTTATGCTTTTATGAGCAATGTACCGGTTTGATTTGAAGTCATGAACTGAGACATTCTATTAAAATGGCACAGGAAATGGGTGCGAGCTATGATAATATACGTATTCAAGTATTTATTTATCACTACTTTTTTTTTTACTAAAAGTCCAAAGGCTCCTGAAAGTTCCCTTGGGCAAGGTTGTTTCGTGTGACAACATCAATTTCCTTTGTAACATCAAGATGGCTGAAGTGTTTTTTATTAATAGAGAGATGAAATCCGCCAGAATCTGGTTCTGCTTGTGTAATTCAGGAGGGAACACAGCCTTTGAGGCTTTTAAATGTACACAAATATATTTCAAAGCGCCTGCCTTTTGTGGAGTAAAAAATATGAGGTAGTATTTCATAAAATGAATGTCTTAAATAGTTTACTGAGTTCCTTTCAAAAATGGTGGATTATACTTCATTTTTTATGTTTTAGCATTTGAATGTTCAAATGCTATTGAGGTACAAATTTTGAGCAATGGTGGTGCACAAATATATATTTGAAAAGCCATTATTCAATGTATTTCCTTTTTTAGGAATGCCTCACGGCATCTAAAATAGGATGCCTGTACAATACATCCTTTTGTCTAACAATGCTGTGATAAGTCACAAAAAACTAGGTTTCACATTTTCCCATTTTTCTTAATTGATCTACTAAGCTTCTTATTCTACCCTATATTTAACTGTATTAAATAATGACAATAAGTTTATTAGATATCATCAAAAAAATTACGAGAAGGTGGTGGGCTTATATCGTTATTACCACCATCAAATCTTATAAAAGGAGAGGTATTATTATCATTTAATCTATTCCTTCCTGATGCCATTAAAAACGGATTAGGAGATGGAGATCTAGAAAAAAAGCTATCTTGTGGATCAACATGATTATCCGCTCTTCTTGCATTTCCTACGTCAGAGTAATCATTCCTTAATGGACTTGTCTGGCCAGGGCGTCCAAATACGCGTCCGCCTGTTGAAGATGCGATGGGGTATGAAAGATGTTCATCTTGATTTAATGGCTCTTCTTGTTCAGTGGGAGTATTATTTGGTTGACCTGTTAATCCATTACTCTTTGTTGGGAAAAGCCCTTCCCATTTTTGTCTAAGAGCTTCTCCAAGTCGTCCGATATTTGATGTGCTTGAATTACTCGATTCAGGTGCGTTATTTCGTCCTGAGGAATTATTGCCCTCATTACCATCGTCATCATCATGATAGCGTGTTCTTCCGCTTAAAATTTCATCTATTCTTTGATCTCTCTTCGACCGTACTGATGATTGGCCAAGTGATTGTGGAGGGCTAACTCTCCCGTATTTGGAATTATATGCCTTCATTTGAAAGCAAGTTAATTACTCAAAATCCAACCAAATATATGTTTTAAAAAAAAGGAAACTTACTTCTGCGCGCGATCTATTTGAATTTCTTAAAGTAGGGTTGTTATTACGTTCTCTTGCTTGGCGCTCTGTAAAAACCAATTGATAAAAGACAGTTGGTTAGCTGTTCCTACTCATCTTTCTAGTTCTATGCATTACCTTCTTGGACAAGCTTTTCACCATCCTCATAATCTATATCAGCAAGTTGGCCTGATTCATTATTAGACTCTAAATCATCATCATTTGAATAGTCATCGTTTCTATATGGGCTTTTGATACCAAACAAACCAAGGCATCGACCTTGGATGTTTAGTAATAGAGAAACGGATGGAATCAAAATGACAATGGGAAACCAATCAGCAAAAGCACCCAAAAATGCCACCAAGTCAGCGTGACCCATAAACTATAAAATGATGTCCCACAGAGTTGGTATTAGTTTTATGTTAAAAGACGAGTTGATTAAATTTTACCTTGCTAAACACCGACTCGCCTGTGCCTTGTATATCAACTGCTAGATTAATATAATTGTAACATAATGGAGCCCTAAACACATACATTTTTTTAAAAAAGTTTGACTTTTTAAGAAAAAAAGGACTACTTACATCATTTTGCATAAATAGCCTGTAAACCATAAGAGACTATTTTCATCGGTATGATGATTAGGTATAAGTAGATAAAGGTTGAAGAATTTGATTTTAAATAATGACGAATACACACAGATAGACATATAAGTTAATGTCAAAAATGACATTGTCTATATAGTTTTAAAAATAAACTCGTTTATTCTCTTTCTTGGACTAAGCGTATATAAAAACCAACTTACTTCTACCGCAGCGTAATTCATACCACATGCTTGTAAAGCCAGAGATACAATAGAAATAATAGGACTCTTGATATTAAAAGTTAATTCAGACCAAAGAATACAGGTGCTGACAACGGAAAATATAATGGCAAGCACTTTATTGACAAGAGGCTGGATACGAATAACCCACCACCATTCTTTATATACATACTTAGCTTTGTATGGTTCTTTCTCTTCCGTATTATATCTTACCTATGATTTCACTGGCTTTAGTCCATTTAGTATCGTCTTTGTGTCTTAGAGAAGAAACGAATCGACTAGAGCACTTAATTAGTAAAAATAAAGTATCCATATTTATCTTGTTTTGTTTACCGCTCAGCTTTATCTTTGTTTGCAATGATGTCTTGAAGGTAAAATGCCTCGTTCAATAAGTTTTTCCACAACCTAATTACAAGACATTTTTAAACCCAGCGCATGATTTTGAGTTGCCAATTCGAAACTTACGCATTTTTTCTATTCTTCATTCGAATAGCTAAAACCATACGACGACATAACTTGACAAGGTAATCTTCGGTAAAGTCTCGAGGGATAGTAATCGATCGATCTCTCTCTGAAAATGTCTCATGAAGAACAAAGGAAAATCTTCTGACCATCTGATTAATGCAATATCTCACTTCTGGCGATACATCCATTGACCGCTTAGACACAGCGTTCATAGTCTATTATTGTACACAATTAGCTCTCCATAGTCGCTCTCTATGAATTATTCCTTCCGCATTTCCCCATTTCCCCATTTCCTTATCGATATAGATATTTACTTTGGCCAGTTCGTTGAATTCTAATTCGCTATCCATACACTCCTCCTTTAATCGAGAAGCACTTGCATAAAGCTGATGTAAATGGCGCACATAATTACCGGAATACCATAAATTTCTAGGCACATACACCAATCCATAGCCCATAAATACAATAACCAATAGCAAACCCCAGCTATTAGCTGCTGCCATGACATAACCTTGAATGATCTCTCTATTATGATGCATTGCTCCTGTTTCAGTATACCAACCACGTATATGCACATGTCTATATATCTACCTCTTTGTATATCCATTTGCAAATATCAAGTAAACCAATCCAACAATACCAACCACAACATAAATCGAATAAAACCGCACATTTACATGAAAAGCAGATTTGATTCGTTTCGCAATAGTAAAGTCACCTGTGTTCACATAAGCCTGCATCATCGGTATCATCATCCTATATAAATATAGTAAATCCGGATAAGAGCTCTCGGCTCTTGGATATCCTGTTTATATATTCTATTGGCTTACCAAGTTAAACAGAACGAGGTCCAGTAAATGACACGCCAGGCAACAAACAAGAAGGACTGTGAAACATACGCAAAGGGCACTCGACCTTTTACTCCATCATACTTTGTCTACATAAAAAACAAGAGAAACTATCAATATGAATAAGCCAATAATATTTCCAATTTCGTTGATTTACAGAAGCGAGATCAAGAGGCAAAAGCAGAATGATCCAAAATGGAAAGAACCATCCAATGATGCAAACAGTAGAAACATACCAAGGTTGAGTCCTTATGTTGCCATATCTCGATAGAGTAAATATAACAACGACAATAAGCAGAATAGACACAAAGGTTAAAGGTAGCCAGTCGCTTTTTATCTCTATTGGTGGTTCATCCATAGTAATGGGCAAACTGGGTTTTTAAATAAATAGTACTTGAGAGAGAAAAAAAACAAAAAACAAAGAATGAGGAAAGGGAAAGAATTTCAATTTCCTAAAATAGTAACATTCGTCATCTTGAATCAGCGCACTTAAGCGTATATATTTTCTTTTTCTCTTGAAAAAAAACCCCTTTTTGTTCTTACTTTATTTCATAAATTTATTATGGTCGATTTACCTGAAACCAGAAAAGCTGTCCAGTTTGTTAAATTCGGACCTCCCAACGAAGCTCTGGAGTACCATGAAGGCTTAAGTCTACCAACTATTACAAAACCATCTCAAGTGCTTGTCAAAGTGAAAGCCTCCGGTGTCCAGACAGCAGACGCATTAGTGTCTTCTGGTAGCGTTCCTCTTCCACAGTTTGCCCTTCGTTTGCCTTGGATTATGGGCTTGGAATTTGCCGGTGTGATCGTCAAAGCTGGTGATAAAGTGGAGGGGTATGCTGTTGGTGATGAAATATATGGTATGCTCAAAATACCTATTACCCCAGCTGGTACCAACACCGAATACATTGTCATTGATACGTCATTTGATGCAGTGGCCAAGAAACCTACCCATTTTCCTTTCGAACAAGCTGCTACTATGGCAACCGCGCTCACTGCTTATAAAGGAATAATCGATGTTACTGGTTATGACATCAATGATAAATCAATCAAAAGAAAGATACTTGTTATTGGGGCAACAGGAGGTATTGGAAGTTATGGAGTACAGATATCAAAAATTATTGGAGCAGAAACAGTTGGAATTTGTAGCGGAAGGAACGCGGAATACGCTAAAGAGCTGGGAGCCGATCGAACCATCGATTACAACAAACCAAGTGAGATCGACGATTTGGTTAAAAATGAAGCCGATACCTACGATTTGATATACGATTGTGTTGGTGGCGATGATTACTATTTCAAGTTAAAGGGTCTGCTCAAAGAGAAAACCGGAATCTATTCATCCGCTGTGGGTCCAAACTCAGTGGTACGCGGTACTAAAAAAATAAGTCTTTTCAGACTCTTTAGCGGTATTGCTAAAAGCACTGTCCGGTATCACTTTGCTCCTAATCGCTACATTTTCTACTTTGGAACTCTCCCTTGTGATAGATTTTATGTTCTTGCAAACTGGTTTGAAACAAAGGAGTTGCGTGGTACTGTACGAGATGAATCAAGTATCTATGATCTAAAGGATGCTTACAAGGTACATGACTTCTTGTTAAATAAGAAACCTGTGGGAAGACTTGTTTTACGAGTTGATTAGTAATATTCTATTTGTATTTTGTTTTAATCTATACCCATTTCTCTTGTACATTGGGAATAAATGAATTATTTGTTGTGTTGTATGATACGAAAGAAAAATACATGTTATTTTAAAAGAACAACTGACTTATGTTGCTATAGTTTTGATATCACTGTCAAAAACATCTAAATAAAAGGAAGCTATATCACTATATAATGAAAATTCCTATCAATGCTAATCTGTAACCAGATGATGATTGTAATGTATATGGAAATCGGATTCAATAGCTTCTTATCCGTTTTTAATATTACCCAGAAAACATCTTGTCAAGCCTCTTCCTTTTTATATTCCAACCAAATAGTTTATAAATATCCTAATATTCGGGATACACATTATGTATTACTAGAATTTTAAATTACAAACAACTGCCATCACGGCTGTTAAGAATAATGGGTTGGATTTAGTAATATCGCTGAAAATAATAGGTTCGAGAGTTCTTTTCTACGTTATTCAAAGATGTTCTATCTTCCTGAAAGTCTGGTACAACTTGTTGTGATAACGAATCGCTGAATTCTTGCAAGATAGTTTTATTTTCTGATATAGAGACCCTTGAATTCTGACTATATTTAGTATTGTGATCAAGTATAGGTTCTAGACCAAGTTTTTTAGAGCGAAATTTAACCGTTCTTATCATCTTTTTTTAAAATTAGGAACACAAGAGCTTAATTACAAGATTTAATTTACCTCTATCACAATTACAATGATTCCAAGCATAACGTTATGGTTATCTGTATAACATTTGATGCTATCAGATAGAACAGCTAAAAATATAGGAAACTAAATAAATAATCGTGAGAGACTTTATATACACGAGTGTACCTGCCAAACTAAATAGAAGTATGATATAATACACCTCCATATTCATACAAATGAATCTATAATAAACGTATAACCATAAAGAATAGTATATGATTTCTACAAAAACGTTGATTAAATATGGGCGAGTATTTTTTTTATATAATAGTCTAGACTGTTATTTTCAATACCTTCACCAATTTCTTTTACCGTTACATCAAGCAGGCTTAATGCATGAAACATATTTTGAATTTTACGACTAAGGTTACTTAGCCCCTTTTCTATTTCTTCTTTTTCGTTCAAAGTATGCTCCAAGATACCATTGATATCTTTGTTCGTGGATTCCAGAGAAGTTTTCCATTCATCAATGAATTGGCCTTGAACTTTCTAAAATAAAATAAAATAAAGTCAGAATATAAGCAATCAACTAGTTAATTATATATAACATACTTGGGTATCCATCCATAGATTCAATGACTGAGATTGACTTTGAATAGTATCCTTTAAGAAAAAGATAAATGCGCTTGTGTCGCCTTCCAATGATTCGAATAAATTTTCAAAGGTGGCATTCCCTTTTAGTATCAAGTTGTATATTTGACCACGTATATCATCTACCATATACTGGAAGAGACTTTCTTGTTTCTCTAAATGTATTTCTGCATTTCTATAGAGTAAACCAACAACTTCCTGTAGACTTGACACTTCATTTGTGGTTTGATCAGCAATTTTTTTTATACATTCAAAATAGCTAATGAGCTGTTTTTGAAAACGAACAGAATTTTGGATATTGGCGATTTCTTCATATCTCCACTCTATCAAGTACTGTTGTTCCTCCCTTAGTAGATTTATGTTTTCGTACTGACTTTCCGATATATTTTTATAAAGTGCTTCGATCGCATCTATATCATTTTTTTAATATCCAGTATACCATAAATGATAATTTTCTTTCTTTTTACTTTTTTCCGTTGGGTATCTAATCGAAAAACAAACAACGCCTGGAATTTGATTAACATCATCACTACTATTAAAAATGGATTATTTATTATACCAATATCCCTAAAAAATCCTATTTGAAAAAGTATTAACCCAGTGTTCATTTGATCCTAATGCCATTTACCACTATACGATGTCCATGTTGGCGACTTTATCGAAAGTTTTCTACGTATTATGTAAATCACCATGTAAAAAATGATCAAAAACCTTAAATTTACTTTGCACAAGACTTTAATGCATAGGTGTTTTGAAAATCGGAAATGACACATTCTCGAGGAATGCTGGCATCAGCCATATCTAGTTCACACAATGTTAACATGACAGCATCTGAAAAACATTAATATATTAGATGCGGTGTACGGCCTTCTTTTTTTTTTT